>ONZH01013953.1:0-59621 GCA_900303285.1 Rhinella marina | reverse complement strand
TGTCACCGCCATGCTGTGTCAGGCTACATGTTTGGGTGTCCTCACCTACTACCTCTATTCTAACGATGGTCACTTTGGTCGTGTCAGTCACCGCCATGGCTGTGTCAGGCTATCACTGTTTTGGGTGGCTCACCTGCTACCTCTCAGTCTTAACTTGGTCAGTTGGTCGGTGTTACCGCCATGGGGCTTGGCCTTGTCAGGGTAAATTTGTGGGGTGGCTCACCTGCTACCTCATTCTAACTTAGTCACTTGGTTGATGTCACCGGCCATTGCCTGTGTTCAAGCTAAATGTTTGGGTGGCTCACATGCTACCTCATCTAACTTGGTCACTTGGTGGTGTCACCGCCATGCTGTGTCAGGCTACATGTTTGGGTGGCTCACCTGCTACCTCATCTAACTTGGTCACTTGGTGGTGTCACCGCCATGCTGTGTCAGGCTAAATGTTCGGGTGGATCACCTGCTACCTCAGTCTAACTTGGTCACTTGGTGGTGTCACCACCATGCGGTGTCAGGCTACATGTTTTGGGTGGCTCACCTGCTACCTCATCTAACTTGGTCACTTGGTGGTGTCACCGCCATGCTGTGTCAGGCTAAATGTTTGGGTGGCTCACATGCTACCTCATCTAACTTGGTCACTTGGTGGTGTCACCGACATGCTGTGTCAGGCTACATGTTTGGGTGGCTCACCTGCTACCTCAGTCTAACTTGGTCACTTGGTGGTGTTACCACCATGCTGTGTCAGGGTAAATTTTTGGGTGGCTCACCTGCTACCTCATCTAACTTGGTCACTTGGTGGTGTCATCCGCCATGCTGTGTCAGGCTACATGTTTGGGTGGCTCACCTGCTACCTCAGTCTAACTTGGTCACTTGGTGGTGTCACCGCCAGGCTGTGTCAGTCTAAATGTTTGGGTGGCTCACCTGCTACCTCATCTAACTTGGTCACTTGTTGGTTTCACCGCCATGCTGTGTCAGGGTAAATGTATGGGTGGCTCACCTGCTACCTCATCTAACTTGGTCACTTGGTGGTGTCATCGCCATGCTGTGTCAGGCTACATGTTTGGGTGGCTCACCTGCTACCTCATCTAACTTGGTCACTTGGTGGTGTCACCGCCATGCTGTGTCAGGCTAAATGTTCGGGTGGATCACCTGCTACCTCAGTCTAACTTGGTCACTTGGTGGTGTCACCACCATGCGGTGTCAGGCTACATGTTTGGGTGGCTCACCTGCTACCTCATCTAACTTGGTCACTTGGTGATGTCACCGCCATGCTGTGTCAGGCTAAATGTTTGGGTGGCTCACATGCTACCTCATCTAACTTGGTCACTTGGTGGTGTCACCGCCATGCTGTGTCAGGCTACATGTTTGGGTGGCTCACCTGCTACCTCAGTCTAACTTGGTCACTTGGTGGTGTTACCACCATGCTGTGTCAGGGTAAATTTTGGGTGGCTCACCTGCTACCTCATCTAACTTGGTCACTTGGTGGTGTCATCGCCATGCTTGTGTCAGGCTACATGTTTGGGTGGCTCACCTGCTACCTCAGTCTAACTTGGTCACTTGGTGGTGTCACCGCCAGGCTGTGTCAGTCTAAATGTTTGGGTGGCTCACCTGCTACCTCATCTAACTTGGTCACTTGTTGGTTTCACCGCCATGCTGTGTCAGGGTAAATGTATGGGTGGCTCACCTGCTACCTCATCTAACTTGGTCACTTGGTTGTGTCATCGCCATGCTGTGTCAGGCTACATGTTTGGGTGGCTCACCTGCTACCTCATCTAACTTGGTCACTTGGTGGTGTCACCGCCATGCTGTGTCAGGCTAAATGTTCGGGTGGATCACCTGCTACCTCAGTCTAACTTGGTCACTTGGTGGTGTCACCACCATGCGGTGTCAGGCTACATGTTTGGGTGGCTCACCTGCTACCTCATCTAACTTGGTCACTTGGTGATGTCACCGCCATGCTGTGTCAGGCTAAATGTTTGGGTGGCTCACATGCTACCTCATCTAACTTGGTCACTTGGTGGTGTCACCGACATGCTGTGTCAGGCTACATGTTTGGGAGGCTCACCTGCTACCTCAGTCTAACTTGGTCACCTGGTGGTGTTACCGCCATGCTGTGTCAGGGTAAATTTTTGGGTGGCTCACCTGCTACCTCATCTAACTTGGTCACTTGGTGGTGTCATCGCCATGCTGTGTCAGGCTACATGTTTGGGTGGCTCACCTGCTACCTCAGTCTAACTTGGTCACTTGGTGGTGTCACCGCCAGGCTGTGTCAGTCTAAATGTTTGGGTGGCTCACCTGCTACCTCATCTAACTTGGTCACTTGTTGGTTTCACCGCCATGCTGTGTCAGGGTAAATGTATGGGTGGCTCACCTACTACCTCATCTAACTTGGTCACTTGGTGGTGTTACCGCCATGCTGTGTCAGGCTAAGTTTTAGGGTGGCTCACCTGCCACCTCATCTAACTTGGTCACTTGGTGGTGTCACCGCCATGCTGTGTCAGGCTACATGTTTGGGTGGCTCACCTGCTACCTCAGTCTAACTTGGTCACTTGGTGGTGTTACCGCCATGCTGTGTCAGGCTAAATGTATGGGTGGCTCACCTGCTACCTCATCTAACTTTGTCACTTGGTGGTGTCACCGCCATGCTGTGTCAGGCTAAATTTTAGGGTGGCTCACCTGCCACCTCATCTAACTTGGTCACTTGGTGGTGTCACCGCCATGCTGTGTCAGGCTACATGTTTGGGTGGCTCACCTGCTACCTCATCTAACTTGGTCACTTGGTGGTGTCACCGCCATGCGGTGTCAGGCTACATGTTTGGGTGGCTCACCTGCTACCTCAGTCTAACTTGGTCACTTGGTGGTGTTACCGCCATGCTGTGTCAGGATAAATTTTTAGGTGGCTCACCTGCTACCTCATCTAACTTGGTCACTTGGTGGTGTCACCGCCATGCTGTGTCAGGCTACATGTTTGGGTGGCTCACCTGCTACCTCATCTAACTTGGTCACTTGGTGGTGTCACCGCCATGCTGTGTCAGGCTAAATGTTCGGGTAGCTCACCTGCTTCCTCAGTCTAACTTGGTCACTTGGTGGTGTCACCACCATGCGGTGTCAGGCTACATGTTTGGGTGGCTCACCTGCTACCTCAGTCTAACTTGGTCACTTGGTGGTGTTACCGCCATGCTGTGTCAGGGTAAATTTTTAGGTGGCTCACCTGCTACCTCATCTAACTTGGTCACTTGGTGGTGTCATCGCCATGCTGTGTCAGGCTACATGTTTGGGTGGCTCCCCTGCTACCTCATCTAACTTGGTCACTTGGTGGTGTCACCGCCATGCTGTGTCAGGGTAAATGTATGGGTGGCTCACCTGCTACCTCATCTAACTTGGTCACTTGTTGGTGTCACCGCCATGCTGTGTCAGCCTAAATGTTTGGGTGGCTCACCTGATACCTCATCTAACTTGGTCACTTGGTGGTGTCACCGACATGCTGTGTCAGGCTAAATTTCTGGGTTGCTCAGGGGTGCACCACCATGCTTTTTCAAACCAGTTGTTTCTGAGGGTCACCTCCAGGCTCTCACCCACGATTTTTTGGAGGCTCGCTACTACACTGTTGCCCAAAATTGTCTTGAGGGTCACTGGAGGCCTCTCCCCCACAACTTCAAGGAGGGTTACTACCCGGCCCTGGCACACAAACATTGTCTTGAGGGGCACTAAAAGGCTCTGCACCCACCCACGTGTGGAGACTAATGGGTGGGTGCAGTGTGCGTCTTAGCCCGTCTGGAATTAGGAAAGCTGGGCACTGTGCTTGGAGGTCTTTGTGTCTGCTGTGGACAGGGTGGGTGTGGGGTGCGTGTTTGCCCGTCTGGGATGGGGAGAGCTGGGCAGAACTTTGTGTATGCTGTGGACTACTGGGTGGGTGCGGCGAGGGAGACGCTTATGCCTGTGTCCTGGGGCGGGGGATAGGACAGCAGTGCCAGCATGGGCAGTGGTGTATCCCGCAGGCGGTGATGGACTTTTGTTGCACCTAGTTGGGTGCTTAACTAACATGTGCCAGCGCATGTGCCTTGCCCATCTGCCCATCTTGGTCTGGGTCAGCACAATTGTCTTGAGGTTCACCACCAGGCTGTTGCCCAGAATTTGGCGTAATGGTGCGATTAGGCAGCCTCAGAGGCATCCATGCATGCTGTCCCTGCTGTTTCCTGTCCATTTCCGTGGTGTTTCCATCATTTTCTGAGGTTTCCAGGTTTTCACGCAACCTTCCCGTGCAGAGCTTTGGTCCCCTGCAAAAAATGCTCGGGTCTCCCATTGACTTCAATGGGGTTCGTTATTCAAAACGAGCACCCGAGCATCGGGAAAAATTTGACTCGAATAACGAGCACCCGAGCATTTTAGTGCTCGCTCATATCTAAGAACATGTTCTATTTTTTGACATCTGTTTTTCACTGACCGTCAAAAAAACTGCCTTGTGAATAACCCCATAGACTACCATTGTTCTTAAAACAGATGTGTGATGGCCATTATCAAAAACCTCCATCACATGTCCGTTCTTCACTGTCGTGTGCATGTAGCCTTATAGCATTTCCCAACTTTCCAGACAGTATTCACCTGACAACCTCAGCATTGTCTTTATCAAGCTTTTGAAGACCACATTTAGGGGTTGACTGCTTTACTCATATTGGCAACTCCTGGCACCTCCACTGATTAGTGGCACCCCTGCTGAAGAGAATAGATCATCAATATGAATAAAGCAGACAACCCATTTGAGGCTGTAAACATACATGCACTTTTTGATGCAGTTGGATTAGATGTAACAGCATGAAAAGTGATCAGATGTGTCGCTAATAAGTATGGGTGGAATATAAATACAATTTGAAACATGTTGAAACCATCACATTCTACCCTCATTCTACTCTCACATTGAAGGACCATAACTGGCCATAGATAGTGAGCATTACTAATGGAGTCATAAACTGATATATTTCTTAAATAGTCATGTAATGGTGTGTACTGAAAAGCAAAATAATTCACAATATATGGCATCACCGTTGTTTGGCATAACAATGATGACTGGAATCAAGTATGCCCAAAGCTGTTACTGGAAAAAAAGTTAATTTTCAGTCAGAAAAAAGCAGTCAATAGTGGTCGGATGATCACTCACTGATCACTGACCAGTGATGCACTGGGAGGGTGGGAAGGGGGCTCTGCCCAGTGCGCAGAGACTCTGTGGGCGCACCCACTGGGCAGTTGATTTCCATGGTGAAGCAGGGAGCCGTCTGCTGAATTCCGGCCCTCGCCAGCAGCCACACATTACACAATCAGTGCAGTGTGTGTGAGCACAGCATGCTGCTGCTGGGAACACTGTATGTGTCGATCATCAGGGAAACAAGTGAGTATTTGTGTGTGTGTGTGTGTGTGTGTTTTTAATGGAGCTGGAGAGGGCACTAGGGGCCAAAAGTGGACACAAGGAGGACATAACTACTGTGAAGGGGCCACAAGGAGGAGATAACTACAGTGAGGGGCACAAAGGTGGGCATAACTACTGTGAGGGGGCACAAAAGTGGGCATAACTACTGTGAGGGGGCATAATGTGGGCAAAACTGCAGTGAGGGACACAATGTGGGTATTTCTGCTGTAAAGGAGGCACAATGTGGGCGTATGTACTATGAGGGGCCACCATGTGTATATTACTACTGGGAGGGGGTACAAAGTGGATATTACTAATGTGAGGGGGCACAGTATGGGCATTAGTACTGTGTGGTAGCGCTAACAGGAAAGCAATGCCCTAGATTACCTTGTTATACATTGGGATGGCCAGCACATTAGCCCCTGCTGGGGATTTCACAGGGGCAATTACCATCCCTTCCTTATATGATTATTCTTTTTGCTCTATCACCACAGTGACCTTATTCCAGATCTAGCAGACATCACCCCAGCGACACCCTGGATGCAGTAGGACCAGTTGGTTCTTCCATTTATTGCACTGTGCATTGGTACTGCCATGTACCCTATGATTTTATTAGGTAATTGGGACTGGGTGAGTTAGAGGAGTGGCAGCACACCACCAAACTTTTCCCTCTTTATGTACATTTGAGTGGCAAGTATGGGGGGAAGGAGGGGGGGCACCATACTAAATTCTTACCCCAGATGCTGGAAAACCTAGCTACACCTCTGAAGATAACAGCTCTCCTGACTCACACAAACATTTATGAAACTATATATATTAGGTTTTTGGTATAAAAATATCACTCAACATGCCAATTATGACTTATTTGGGACATTTTGGAGACACACCACTTTTTAATGTGGTCTATGTTTAAGGCAGAAAATTAAGATTAGACCTAGATTATGGAACATTTACTTACTGTCTGTGACACTTGAAATGCGTCATAAAAGTCAGATCCTATGCCAGGCAGCCTCCTGGTGTATTTTTTTTAGGACTGTCATACAACACAATGCAGTAGCATTAAAATCTGATCATACCATTTCATAAATTTGGTCCAATCATAAAATGCAAAATTAGCCTTAAAAGTGACATAATGTAAAAACAATCTCAAATCATAAATGATCCCCTTCGTCTGGAGAGACTGTATATATCTTCAATGAGGATAGAGAAGAAACCCATTGGCAGACACTTTTGGGGGCCTTTTATCTCCCAAGAGAACAAAAGAATTGGGCATTAACTTTCAAATGCCTTTCCTCTGACTATATCTGTCAGGGGTTCCACATAAAACAAAACATTGTTGGATGCCCCCCCTCCCCTCCAAACATGGTAGGTCTTACAATACTTTAATGTGTATGGAGCCTTAACAATAAGTTATAACAATGTATACTGTTCTGGGCCGGTTTTAGACAAAATGTGACCCTGGGCAAAATCAAAAGTGGGCCCTAAATCTTGTAATAATGTACTAAAAACACAGTTACATTCTGTTGGTTCTGGCCCTCCCTCACAGATTTACAACCCATAAAGCTCCTCACACAGATCTGCACCCTCATTGCCCCAGAATACTCCATATGCTCCCTTCCTCACATATTTTCCACGGCCTGCTCAGACTTTTGGCAGCACTGAAGCAGCGGGTCCCTTAGAGGATGGGGGCCCTGGGCAATTTCCCATTCCCCCCCCCCAACAAGGGCCCTGATGCTGTGAGATATGAAAGCTTACTTGTGTTCTGGCAGGAACGGTTCAAATGATTTATTCTGAACTTTTGAAAACAATGTTACCTACATTAAGAACTCACATTTTTTTTTCTTGACTTAGAAGTTCCCAAACTACAATGTTAAGCACTTGCAGGAATATACTTCATATGAGTCATACACCTATTATATGTAACATTAATATGGGGTGCTGAGTTATTCTTCCCAATCAAAATGTGCACAACTTTGGTTATCGTTACTAATTTATTCAGCCGACAGCTATTGGATGTGTATGGCCAGCTTTACAAACTGCTGAACTTACAATCGATGGTGACCATATGGTAGGGTTGGGATGATAAGTCTATTGCTTTCTTTTATTCATATGACTTTGTTAGATGTTCTGTATCTTTATAAAGTATATTGCCCCTTTTATCACTTTATTACTATGAGCTGAATAGACCTGGATTTGTCTCCCGAACACTTTCTAAAAAGAGGGCACTTGTAGAACAAGTTGGAAGATGTAAGACCTTCATTACATTGCAGAGTAGATTACATTGTAAAGCACTGAACCACTTTTGTATTTGGTTACAATGGCAGACACAATTTTGTAAAGTTTTATAGGCATTATCAGCTGCAGTAAAACAATGACTATAGGGTTGGGTTGTTTTCAGGTTTTGGTCATTGAAGAAAACGTTTATTGCTTCAGCAACCCTGTTGTGGCCACTTTACTTGCTGAAAGTCTATTGATGTTACTTCTACCCTGAGGCAAATCCTAGTATGAATTTTATTGCACAGGTTTCATTTACAACAGCTGTAAATTGGCTTCAGCCAAATGCTACTTATTAGCATTATGGAGATTTTGCAACACATTTAGGATCCTGCTAAATGAATTTTTTTTTCTATCCATTCTAAATATACTATATGACAGTGATGGTGAACCTTTTAGAGACCGAGTGCCCAAACTGCAACCCAAAACCCACATATTTATCGCAAACTGCCAACAAGGCAATTTATCCTGAATACTACAGCCCAATTTATTACATCTTCCATGTATTTTATCATGTAGCTATAATAGCCTGCCTACATTCAGTGCGCTGCTGTGGTTTTCATAGTGCGCCCTGAGCTGATGAATGGCAGGAAGAGTTTAAAACATATTGGTACTCCATAGACTTTTTCCAGGGTGCGGGTGCCCACAGAGAGGGCTCTGAGTGTCGCCTCTGGCACCCGAACCGTAGGTATGCCACCACTGATATATGACATAATGAATTTCAGTAAAAAATCATTCTGGATAGAGATGAGCAAATCATTCAAAATTTGCTTTGCCGAATGTTCGTTGAATCTACGTACAAATCATACGTTATTATGTGGCGTTTTGCAAACATTCGCGCACTAATAACGAATGTTAAGTTTTAAAAGGTACGCAACTTCTTTGAACACGTATGCATGAGCGTACAAATTGCGAACGAATCCTCAGCGTACTATTGTCTAGCGATTATGTAATACGCAGGCACGCATGACGCTAGGCCGCGGCGTGCACTCCTCAGAGGCAGAGCGAAGTTTTACAAATGGCATCCAGGCGATCCTCAGCATTTAGCTCTGCAGAGCTTAAATACATGGTGAAGATGATGGACAGAGAGGATTACGATGGCACACACCGCCATCCGAACCAGCATAAGAAGGAGATTGGTGCAGCAGGTGATCTGTTGCTTGCGCCATCGTTTCGACACTGTGCGGACCCCGGGCCAGATACAGCGGAAATGGTCCGATCTAAAGTTCAAGTGCCAAGAGCGGCTTAATGAGATCCGCGCAGAGATACGGCAGGGTGAGTAACAAAATATTTGAAAAGTAAAAACATGTTAACAAATTAGTTTGCTATATTGTATATATACCAGTGCTAGCCTAATAATGAAAACCATGTATACCATCCATATTATAAAAAACGGATATGGCCCTCCACTCACCCATAATATCTTCATAGTAGTATACAGTGTTAGTATTAAAAAGAGTCATCATATAATAATTGCGTACGTTTTTATGTTGCAGAGCATCGTCAATGATGGTGTCACCACCGTCGAGGCAGGACGGCCCCTACAGTACCTGCAGCTTCTAGTAAGTGTAAACATATTTAATTTATTTGTAATCCAAGCTGTGTGGGAGTGCAGCTGCAGTGATATAAGAGTACTAGTGGTTAGGAATGGGATCCTCCAGCCCCAAACTATTCAGACATATCAACATCAGAAGTTACAACTGTTCATTAGAGTTGAATGTAATGCCATTATTTAATGATTTTTGGCAGCTGCTGCACCACAGAGGAGCTCCTCTCACCCTCCTCCACCCCAGCGAGAGAGGACCCCACCTGCCCCTCCAACACCACCAGCCCAACTTCCAGAGGTAGAAGGTAGGTAAAATAAAAAGTGTAATGGGTGGTCATCAGAATATAAGCTAAATGTATGTTTTATCTTCTGTAGCTCCAACTGTCAGGGAGCAGTTTTCCTATGGACCATGTGTGGCCTCCTCAGTGAGCAGTTCAAAGAAAAAAAGAAGGCTCAATACAGATACATGTCACTGAATAACTTCTTTCAGTAGATATACCAAATACAGTGCCTTGTAAAAGTATTCGGCCCCTGGAACCTTTTCAACCTTTTGCCACATTTCAGGCTTCAAACAAAAAGATATAACATTTTAAATTTTTGGTGAAGAATCAACAACAAGTGGGTCACAATTGTGAAGTGGAACGAAATTTATTGGATCATTTAAACTTTTTTTGTAATAATAAAACTGAAAAGTTGGGCGTGCAAAATTATTCAGCCCCCTTGCATTAATACTTTGTTGCACTACCTTTTGCTGCAATTACAGCTGCAAGTTGCTTGGGGTATGTCTCTATCAGTTTTGCACATCTAGAGAGTGAAATTCTTGCCCATTCTTCCTTGCAAAACAGCTCGAGCTCTTTGAGGTTGGATGGAGAACAGCAGTTTTCAGCTCTTTCTATATATTTTCAATTGGATTCAGGTCCGGACTTTGACTTGGCCATTCTAAGACCTGGATAAGTTTATTTTTGAACCATTCCATTGTAGATTTTGCTTTATGTTTGGGATCATTGTCTTCTTGGAAGATAAATCTCCGTCCTAGTCTCAGGTCTTTTGCAGACTCCAACAGGTTTTCATCCAGAATGGTTCTGTATTTGGCTCCATCCATCCTCCCATCACTTTTAACCTTCTTCCCTGTCACTGCTGATGAAAAGCAGGCCCAAACCATGGTGGTGGCTTGTGGCAAACTGTAAACGAGACTTTTTATGGATATCTTTGAGAAATGGCTTTCTTCTTGCCACTCTTCCATAAAGGCCAGATTTGTGAAGTGTTTGACTGATTGTTGTCCTATGGACAGACTCTCTCACCTCAGCTGTAGATCTTTGCAGTTCATCCAGAGTGATCATGGGCCTTTTGGCTGCATCTCTGATCAGTCTTCTCCTTGTTTGAGATGAAAGTTTAGAGGGACGGCCGGGTCTTGGTAGATTTGCAGTGGTCTGATACTCCTTCCATTTCAATATGATCGCTTGACCAGTGCTCCTTGGGATGTTTAAAGCTTGAGAAATCTTTTGGTATCCAAATCCGGCTTTAAACTTCTCCACAACAGTATCACGGACCTGCCTGGTGTGTTCCTTAGTCTTCATGATGCTCTCTGTGCTTTAAACAGAACCCTGAGACTATCCCAGAGCAGTTGCATTTATACGGAGACTTGATTACACACAGGTGCATTCTATTTATCTTCATCAGTCATTCAGGACAACATTGGATCATTCAGAGATCATCAATGAACTTCTGGAGTGAGTTTTCTGAACTGAAAGTAAATGGGCCAAATAATTTTGCACGCCCAACTTTTCAATTTTATTATTACAAAAAAAGTTTAAATGATCCAATAAATTTCGTTCCACTTCACAATTGTGACCCACTTGTTGTTGATGCTTCACCAAAAATTTAAAATGTTATATCTTTTTATTTGAAGCCTGAAATGTGGCAAAAGGTTGAAAAGTTCCAGGGGGCTCTGTATATAATGACATGCAATTGCTAAAGTATTCTGATCCAGGTTCTGGTTTAAAAGTTTCAAATTTTTTTCGTGGGGCAAAAACTTTAACTTGATCATACTAAGTATATTACTGTTTCCACCCCTACAGATATCCCCACTGACTTTGAGGTGGAGGCAGCCTTACGCTGGTTCTCGACCAGACTCCACGCTGCCTCCCGGCTTATTCGCGGCCTGCAGCTTGAGCTCCAAGAGCTGCAGGAGATGATGGCCAGACGTCGGCAAAGGCCTGCTTTAACCTTTTTTTTTGTTACTTTCTTTTGTTTATTATAGTATTTATTATTTGTTAAAAGTTATTATTTATTACTAAAATATTCTTGTAAAACCTTTGTTTTGAGTGTTTTGTTAAACCTTTAACACCTTCCTGACATAGTGTGAAGACAGAGATTGTCCCATGGCCATTTTCCCGTATTAATGAACACTTCAGTGTCTGCCGGCCAAAGTATTAATAAATTACGCACACACCGGTTTTAAAATTTACAGTAAAAGAAAAAGGCTTGGCTTTTTTGGACAACAAGCCTGTACATTCTACCTTGTAAAGATAGGCAGTGAAAATTATATATGGGCATTTTATTTTTGAATTTCTTTTTTTGTTTTCTGTTTTTTGTTAGAATTTGTATTATGGCAAGAAAAAAGCAGCTAAGTAAAGAAAAACGAGTGGCCATCATTACTTTAAGAAATTAAGGTCAGTCAGTCCGAAAAATTGGGAAAACTTTGAAAGTGTCCCCAAGTGCAGTCGCAAAAACCATCAAGCGCTACAAAGAAACTCACATGAGGACCGCCCCAGGAAAGGGAGACCAAGAGTCACCTCTGCTGCGGAGGATAAGTTCATCCGAGTCACCAGCCTAGAAATCACAGGTTAACAGCAGCTCAGATTAGAGACCAGGTCAATGCCACACAGAGTTCTAGCAGCAGACACATCTCTACAACAACTGTTAAGAGGAGACTGTGTGCAACAGGCCTTCATGGTAAAATAGCTGCTAGGAAACCACTGCTAAGGACAGGCAACAAGCAGAAGAGACTTGTTTGGGCTAAAGAACACAAGGAATGGACATTAGACCAGTGGAAATCTGTGCTTTGGTCTGATGAGTCCAAATTTGAGATCTTTGGTTCCAACCACCGTGTCTTTGTGCGACGCAGAAAAGGTGAACGGATGGACTCTACATGCCTGGTTCCCACCGTGAAGCATGGAGGAGGAGGTGTGATGGTGTGGGGGTGCTTTTCCGGTGAAGGCATATTTAACCAGCATGGCTACCACAGCATCTTGCAGCGGCATGCTATTCCATCCGGTTTGCAGTTAGTTGGACCATCATTTATTTATCAACAGGACAATGACCCCAAACACACCTCCAGGCTTTGTAAGGGCTATTTGACCAAGAAGGATAGTGATGGGGTGCTACGCCAGATGACCTGGCCTCCACAGTCATCAGACCTGAACCCAATCGAAATGGTTTGGGGTGAGCTGGACTGCAGAGTGAAGGCAAAAGGGCCAACAAGTGCTAAGCATCTCTGGGAACTCCTTCAAGACTGTTGGAATACCATTTCAGGTGACTACCTCTTGAAGCTCATCAAGAGAATGCCAAAAGTGTGCAAAGCAGTAATCAAAGCAAAAGGTGGCTACTTTGAAGAACCTAGAATATAAGACATATTTTCAGTTGTTTCACACTTTTTTGCTAAGTATATAATTCCACATGTGTTAATTCATAGTTTTGATGCCTTCAGTGTGAATCTACAATTTTCATAGTCATTAAAATACAGAAAACTCTTTAAATGAGAAGGTGTGTCCAAACTTTTGGTCTGTACTGTATATATATATATTTATTTATTTTTTGGAGGGGGGGAGTAAAGGCTGAGGCTCCAAAACAAATTTAAGAATACTAAATAGAACTATTAGTAATAACGGTGTATAACAACAGCTACTCTCCTGCTAAGCATAGAAAATATAGGCGGAGGTAGACAACAGTTTTTTGTTTTTAAAAGGGTTTTGGTTTGAAGACTTCGGGTTCGCACAGCCCATGACATGACACAAGATGTTTGGCATTAACATTATGAGCCGGCTGACAGCAACAGTGGGAAGACACTATTCTGCCCTGCAAGGCCTGATCTAATTATATGCCTCCGCAAGAGGAGTATGAAATTCAGATGTAATCCAGCCTTTATTCATTTTTATAAAAGGTGTTTTTTTGCACACTGCCAGGTGACAGTTTGGTCCTTTTGGGTGTCACCACCCCCCCAACGGCACAAAACACCCTCTCTGACATGACACTTGAGGCTGGGCAGGAAAGAAGCCCTAGTGCATAGTGGGTAAGTTCTGGCCACTGTTGTATTCTGTCTGCCCAGAAGTCCAGGGTGTCTGAGAAAAGGCTTTGCGAGCCAGACTGCAGGTACGCCTGAACCTGCTCGTTGAGGCAGGTGGTCTGGGCCTGCTCACTTGGCTAAGGCTGTTGGGAGGCAGAGAAAAATTGCTGCATCATACTCATTAGGCTTAACTGGCTGCTGCTGCTTGTGTCAGATGGTTCCACAGAGCAGTGGTCCCTACATTTGTGGATTTTCCACGGCTCAATTTCTGTTTATACAACTTACACGTGCCCATACAGCTGTCCACCGGCAGAGTGGTGAAATATATCCACACACCTGCTTGTGGCAGGAGGTGGATGACTCGGCCGGACCTTCTTCTCAGACACGCTGGCAGCAGGCTGGGGCTGGCTGAAAGCTGTGGCCAGGTTACTACATAGCTTCTCCCACAATGATGCTAATTTCTCTTCCCTTTCCTTGGGAGGAAAACAATCCCCCATGTTGGTCTGAAACCGTGGGTCCAGAAGCATCGCCAGCCAGTATTCATCTGTCTGCCTTATTTTAGGATACGCCTGTCAGTGCGTAAGCATGTGAGCCTACAGCTCGCCATCCTGCCCAGCGTGCCCGAGGAGCCAGTTCTTTCCATCTCGGCCTCTCTTTGAGACACTTCAGTGTCCCTGAAAGTCTCATCATCCTCATCCTCCAGATCCTCCAGCTGTGTCTCCTCCTCCTCCTCCTGGTCATCATCATCCTCATTAAAATCCTCCTCCTCCCCCCCTCCTCTAACTGAAGCTCCTCATCCTCCTCCTGCATCGCAAGGAAACTTTGGCGTTTGGGCTCCCCTACAGTGACAGCATGGCGTGCAGACAGATGGCCCGGATTTCCTTCCCCCATTGCCACCTGCTGCATGAGTGTCAGTGTCTTTTCCAGCACAAATATTAGTGGAATTACATCATTCACACCGCAGCTGTCCTGGCTGACCAATTTAATGGCTTCTTCAAAGGGCGTTAGAACAGTGCAGCATCTCAGACCAGCCTCCACTGACGGAAATCAAAGTCGCACCTGTTCCCTATGGTGGAAGATTCTGGCTGCTGCTGGACAAAATCATCCACTGCTCTATGCTGCTCAAGGAGCCGCTGCAACATATGCAAAGTGGAATTCCACCGGTTTGGCATGTCACCTATCAAGCAGTGTGGCGGAAGACCGTTTTGTCGCTGTAGTTCCACCAGAGCGTGGCGAAATACATAAGAATGGCTGAAATGAGTGCAAAGCTTCCGCGACTTTGCCAGCACTGTGCGCCAGCCACTGAATGTTTTGAGAAATCTCTGCACCACTAAATTTAGGACATGTGCCATACAGGGAGCATGCGTGAATTGACCCGGGTTCAGCACTGCCACTATATTTGTCCATTTGTCACTCACTACCTTGCCCACTTCCAGCTGGCGTGGAGACAGCCAGTGTGCTATTTGCTGCTTCATGTAATGCAGCAAGCGCTCGCCTGTGTGGCTGCTACTGCCAAGACAAATTAAGTCTAACACTGCATGGCAGCGTTTCACCTGGCACATATGATATGGGATAAGGAGGGGGGGTTAACTCTCTGCCCTGACACTCCAGCAGGCGGACTGCCTGTGGAGGTGGAAGCGGATAGTTGTTGGGTGGTCTGCTGCAATCCTAGCTGGAAAGCGCGTGGAGGTGCCAACAGCAATTGGCCCGGTTGCTGGGGGGGTTCCTGCTTCGTCACCACTAAATACATTCAGCCAGTGGGTGGTAAAGGACATGTATTGCCCCTAGCCGTAAGCACTGCTCCAGGTGTCCATCGTGATGTGCATGGTGCTGCAGAGAGATAGCTGCAGGGAGCGTCCAATATTGTCTGTCACGTGGGAGTAAAGGGCGGGGATAGCTTTGTTGGAGAAGTAATGCCGGCTAGGGACCTGCCAGCGTGGCTGAGCGCAAGCCATTAGCTCCCTAAAAGCTGGGCAGTCAACCAACTGGTTCGGCAGAGACTGCACAGCCAGCAACTTTGTCAGATGACCATTCAGTTTGCGCACTCGTGGCGTAAAATTGCTTCCTGGCCATGCACTCAGCAATGGACGGCTGGCGAATAAGAGGAGGTGGAAACATGCACGCAGTGGGTGATGAGGTGCATGTACTAGTTACACCCCTGGATGTGGGCTGAGCTAAGGCCCTGGATACGGCCTACCTGACACCAGGGACCCCGGGAGAAGTAACCAGCTCTTCAGTAATAATGTGATGCTCTAAATTGGCAGCATGATGCTGCCTCAGATGGTTCCACAGAGCAGCGGTCCCTACATTTGTGGATTTTCCACGGCTCAATTTCTGTTTACACAAATTACACGTGCCCATACTGCTGTCCACCGGCAGAGTGGTGAAATATATCCACACACCCGACGTGCGCCCTCCACAGCTGGCCAAGCTTGTAGCCCTTGCACGCTTACACGCTGGTGTCGGCCCCACTATACTTGGGGTCTCGCTAGTTCCCAAGGAAGGACTGGCCCTGGGCCTAACTTGCCTCTGCCCTCTGTTGCTGCCACTACTACTACCCTCCTCCTCGGAGATCAAACCCTCCTCACCAGCCCCATCCGCTTCCCAGATCCTCCGGTCTAACACATCAGATTCATCATCAGACTCCTCCCCATCACTTTTTTCGGACTGTTAATTAGGCTGTTCCCCACCAACCGACAATTCCGGACACCACTAGGAGGGAGCACTGAAGCCCGAGAGGTGGCAGAAAATGACGGGCTTTGCTGGAGCGGAATGGTGGAGCAGGAGGAGTCTGACCCCTGGCTACATATGGATACTGTATCAGCAGATGACAGCAGCTCATCCAGCTGTAACTGAGATGAGTGTGCCATCCACTCCACGACCTCATCCACTTTCTCCTCCACTACAATTTTGCTCCTTTGTGAGTTAGCATGATTGAACAGTGGCCAACTATTACGAATTCTACAAGTAGAAGCTCCAGCTACAGGTGGACTGCTGCCCTGTGCCACCTTCTCCTTTTTTTAAGATCTCGAGGTTTGGCTGGAACTGGACCAGGGCTGGCCAACCTGCTGCTCTCCAGCTGTTGCAAAACTACAACTCCCAGCATGCCCAGTCTGCCTACAGCTATCATCCTACAGCAGGGCATGGTGGAAGTTGTAGTTTTACAACAGCTGGAGAGCCTCAGGTTGGCCAGCCCTGAACTGGACTCTTTCTTTGTCCTGTCTCTCTCCCTCTCTCTCTCCCCGTCTGATTAATTACTAGCCCTGCACTTACCCTGCACTTGCCCTGCAGTATCCCTGATGTGTAATATGGATTCCCAGAACAATTACACCCCAATTTCAACAACACACAGGTATCAGTCTCTCAGAACTTCACAACAGTGCTTCTGCTCATCTCAGCAGTCG
Source organism: Rhinella marina (assembly GCA_900303285.1). Classification (NCBI taxonomy): domain Eukaryota; kingdom Metazoa; phylum Chordata; class Amphibia; order Anura; family Bufonidae; genus Rhinella; species Rhinella marina. Next base: position 42,714 of record ONZH01013953.1, on the reverse strand, counting down.
CATCAGAAGTGATGCGTCACTGGCTTACCGAGCCTGAGCCAATCAGAGCAGTCCTGCCCACTAGGTCAGGTGACCGCTTTCTTCCCGGGCTTTTGCCGCACAAATAACGAACTAACAGTAAAAGGTCGCTAATTAACTGAATTTGTACGGATCAGTGTATAAAGTAACTAGCATTAGCGTACAATTTATCGGACAAGTACATAGGAAATGCGTAGAAAGCCTTGAGAACATTTTCAAATCTAACGGAGCGAATCTCGTAAAATTCGGGTTCGCTTCGCAGCTGAAAATTTCCAAGATTCTATACGAATCTACGAAGCGACGAATAGATTCGCTCATCTCTAATTCTGGAGTTAGTGAGATATCAGCGGCCCACCTGCCATACAGACACTAAAGGGGACTTTTCTGATTAGAAATATGGCTATATTAGCCTTTGCTCAGCGATCTACTACTTTTCTCCGTTCACGCCAGGTAAAAAAAAAGTGGGCAGGGAAGCAGGCCCGTCTCCTTTGTCATTTCTTATGCCTTTTTTAGGTGTCTAAATGTAAGACAGCTCGAAAGTTGGCTTCCATTTAGGGCTTGTTCACATGACCGTGTGTGTTTTGCGGTCCGTTTTTCACTGATCCGTTGTTCCATTTTTGCGTTCCGTTATGTTTCCGTTTCCTTTCCGTTTCCATTCGGTGATTCCACAAACGAGCCCTTAGACTGGCACTGGATGCATCGAAGTTATGTAGAGGCCGGCGTCTCTTCTTAACTTTACGGAGGATCCACCTCCAGATATAGGGGTTATTAAGACCAACGTCTTAAACGCCGGTCTTAATAAATGACCCCTGAAATCCTTGATATATCAAACTGGTTTTATCTTTATTTTGAAGTAAATTATTACTTTTCTGTTGGCAGATGAAAATAACCCAGAGTTTGCCTGAGCTCAATTTTACACGTGCTGTGCATCACTTTCAAAACCATGGCTCAAGGTCACATTACCTTTAGGGTTTATTCACACGCCGAATTTTCAAATTGCGGATCCCCAAAACACGGACACCGGCCATGTGCCAGCTCTATAGAAATGCCTTATCTTGTCCGTGGCTGCGGAGAAGAATAGGAAATGTTCTATTTTTTTGTGAGGCCGCGGAACAGAAGTGCGAATGCGGACAGCAGACTGTGTGCTGTCCGCATCTTTTACAGAACGGATGCGTAACCATTCATATGGACGTGTGAGTGGACCCTTACACAAATAACAAATGTGAAGACAAACTTCAATTTGTCCCCTGTTGATAAATTAGGGCCTTACAGTTTTACTGCTATGTACAGTGTGATGTTAGCTGCTACTGTTCTTTTTTAGATGGCGGAGATAGGCAGATGCAGGAATTTTGAATTCTAGTAGCAGCCCATTCTATCACATCAGTTAAGGAAACCAGGAAAACCTGGGTAGATGTCAGGTCTCATTAGGATCAGGGGTCAATGATGGTCTAGGAAAACCTATGCATTGGTTCATATCTGATTTCATCATCATGTATGAATAAATAGCATCCAGTACAGAGGATTTAAAATGACCACATGTACAAACGGATGCTATTATACTACTTGCCTTCTCATGTAATGACCACTGCAATTTTTTCTAGTAATTGTTCTAAAGAAACCAGATTATTTTGGGCCTAAATATGAACGCAACGTTTACATTGCCTGATTCCAGTTCTGCAGTGACATATGGCCCATACAGGGTTTACAGGGCATTTAGCCTTAAAGCATCCTTCTCTTTTTAGGCTAGTTTTACCCTAGAGCTTAACATCTTTGGCAAGCTCTTTCGGCAGGGTGCAGCCTGCCGGAGATGTCTGGATCCGGCACTCCTGGAAGCTGTCTGAATGCCCACCGGCCCCATTAAAGGGGATCGGCGGGGATCCAGCCACAAACTGGGCATCGGCCAGACCAAAGCTACATATAGTTAATTGGGCTGTCGGGTCAGAGCCGGATCCAGACATCTCCACCAGGCTGCTCCCTGCCGGAACAGTCTGACAGAGACGTTAAGTGCTAGTGTGAAGCTAGCCTTAGACATTTATGGCATATCCACAAAATACAATGGTACAGTTGGTGGTATATTAGGATTCTAGTCATGGATGCATGAGGCCTATAAAGAGCTAAGGTATTTGTTGTTAATATGTTTAGTAACAGAATTTATCTTGAAAATCCTAAATAGTCACAGAGACAGATAGGGAACATATTTTTTTTTTACATTTTTATTTTTTTCTTTCATATGTTCTGATTGCAAATTAATGAATGTAGAATCATTTCGCCATTTGTTCTTATTGGAATACACAATCACTATGAACCCCCTCTGCTGCCATAGAAACAAACAAATCCAAAGTGGAATAGGAACTTAATTATCCATGCTGTAATTAACTATAGACTGGTCTAACCTTTACAGGCATTTCTTTTTAACTCTTTTATAACTTTGAGGATCTAATTAAACTTACAATTTAATTTGATTATCTATGTCAGTATAGTAATAAAAACAACCTTTTATGCATCCAATCTGATCTGTATCATATCAATCAATGCTTGCAGTTTTTATACTGTGGTTATACACCACTGTTCCATGCTGTAGGTATGGTGCCTTTATAAAAAAAAGAAACTTTGGAATAAAGTGTACAATAAACCATATGTCATGCTGTTATACATGTTACTTGTAACCACTATACACATGTACTATGGCACATGCAATGTACTGTTTCAATACTTGTAGGCTGCATTTGAAACCTACACCTAGAAACCTGGATGTGGTGCTCTACCCTTAAAGAGATCAGCTCAAAAAAGTTTGATATCACAGATGCAACCTGAAGTTCCTGGACCCTGATGTAAAATCTAAAACACATCACTCACCTGCCATGTGCCATTTCTAATACAAGTGTCTTCTTATTTGACATTTGGACCGTATCAGTTGCCGCAACCCCTACAGTTACACCCATAGTTGATACAGTGCCTTGTGAAAGTATTCGGCCCCCTGGAACTTTTCAACCTTTTGCCACATTTTAGGCTTCAAACAAAAAGATATAACATTTTAAATTTGAACCATTCCATTGTAGATTTTGCTTTATGTTTGGGATCATTGTCTTATTGGAAGAAAAATCTCCGTCCTAGTCTCAGGTCTTTTGCAGACTCCAACAGGTTTTCATCCAGAATGGTCCTGTATTTTGCTCCATCCATCTTCCCATTTATTTTAACCATCTTCTCTGTCCCTGCTGATGAAAAGCAGGCACAAACCATGATGCTGCCACCACCATGTTTGACAGTGGGGATGGTGTGTTCAGGGTGATGAGCTGTGTTGCTTTTATGCCAAACATATCGTTTTGCATTGTTTCCAAAAAGTTGGATTTTGGTTTCATCTGACCAGAGCACCTTCTTCCACATGTTTGGTGTGTCTGATTGTTGTCCTATGGACAGACTCTCCCACCTCAGCTGTAGATCTCTGCAGTTCATCCAGAGTGATCATGGGCCTCTTGGCTGCATCTCTGATTAGTCTTCTCCTTGTTTGAGATGAACGTTTAGAGGGACGGCCGGGTCTTGGTAGATTTGCAGTGGTCTGATACTCCTTCCATTTCAATATGATCGCTTGCACAGTGCTCCTTGGGATGTTTAAAGCTTAGGAAATCTTTTGGTATCCAAATCTTAAAACTTTAATCTTCTCCACAACAGTATCACGGACCTGCCTGGTGTGTTCCTTGGTCTTCATGATGCAGAACCCTGAGACTATCACAGAGCAGGTGCATTTATACGGAGACTTGATTACACACAGGTGGATTCTATTTATCTTCATCACTTATTTAGGACAACATTGGATCATTCAGAGATCCTCAATGAACTTCTGGAGTGAGTTTTCTGAACTGAAAGTAAATGGGCCGAATAGTTTTGCACGCCCAACTTTTCAGTTTTATTATTACAAAAAAAGTTTAACTGATCCAATAAATTTCGTTCCACTTTCCAATTGTGACCCACTTGTTGTTGATTCTTCAGCAAAAATTTAAAATGTTATATCTCTTTGTTTGAAGCCTGCAATGTGGCAAAAGGTTGAAAAGTTCCAGGGGTCCGAATACTTTCACAAGGCACTGTATGTAAAGCATCCCTTATAAATATATATATTTTTCTTCTCTTTATGAATATATTGAGATTTTAGCTTTAACAGTAAAAAAAGAAATGCATATAACCAATGCAACAAAGAACATTGAACACAATGAACAGCAAATTAGATGTTGTTGTATTTTTTTCCATTTTATTACTATAGTGGTGCATGTCTCAACCATGACAAAATGGTCACTGAATGATAATGTGTGTGAACAAAGTTTAAAGGCACAAGCTTTAACTCACTGATAAAATCCAACTTTATTTAGAACACATTTGAATATAAATTAACAAGCCAAGTGAACAATAGGTAATCCAGGGTCTTTAGCAGCACAGAATGAATGTCGTATGGACATAAGATGACTGTTAGCTGGCAGGAGAGGTGACCAGCTGCCAAACACTTTGAGAGTCATTAAACTACAGGGAATATAATAGAGAGCAGGCCAAAAATCCATTGTAAAGAGTCTTCTTTTCACTTCAATATAAGAAACCAGCTGCAGTGCCAGATCCCATAAATATTAGATTGTCAACAGGTTAGCATCTGCCTGTGCTATCTGTGCAGATAGAAACCCTGATGTCTATAATCAGAATATGAGATATCATATTTTGAAAAGCAATGCCACAAAAAAAACTGAAAAAAACATATTTTTTTCTGTTGCACATTTGGGAGCTTTTCACACTTTTCACACTGTGTTTGCAGTGCATGTTTATCGTATGCTCTGGCAAAGCACATCCAATAAATGAGCCCATAAAGCAAGGATACTAAAACCTCATGCACATGTCCATTTTATGGTCCGCAAATTGCGGATATGCAAAACACAGATGCCGGTCGCGTGTGTTCCGTATTTTGCGGAACTGAGCGTCCGGACCTCAGTAGAGCAGTCCTATCCTTGTCCGTGATATGGACAAGAATAGGACATGTTTTATTTTTTACGAGGCTGTGGTACGGACATGCGTATGCAGATGACACACGGAGTCATTTCCTCATCTTTTGCAGCCCCATTGAAGTGAATGGGTCCACATCCGACCTACAAAAAATGTGGCTTGGATGCAGACCCAAACCACGGTCATGACCAAGACTTCCATTTGGCATCCACAGGAAAAATATGTGTATTGTAGGTGTTTATGGGCGAAGAAAGCTATCTGATAAATGCATACATTTGAAGTCCTCCTGAGAAAAACCCTACATACACATTGCTGATGCAGTATGAAACAAGTCCTAGGGTTAAGTTAAAGCTAGATTCTGAATTCTTCTGGTGTCTTGTAACCAACGCATTGTGGAGGCACAGATATCAGTTACACAGTTAAACTGTTCAAGTTCATAACTGACTGGCAAGGAGCTATACTGCTGTCTGTTTCCAAGAGCAACCAGCAAAATTTTGAAATAATCTAGGGATATTAATGTACCGTAATTTAGGCAGATGTAAAGGGAGTAGTATTGTTTAAAGGTGAGTTCAGTTAAAAACTTTAATAGTGTAACATTGCTTTCGGTGAGCAAAAAAAAAGGTCTTCCGGTTTCTTTTACCTCTGGTCTACTATGATCCCGATTACTGATAGATTTCCATGGAATCAGTTTTGTGCCCAATGCCCAGTAGTTATGTCTCCCCCAAGTTAGGCCATATTCACACATCAGTGTTTGGTTAGTGTTTTCCATCAGTGATTCCGAGCCAAAACCAGGTGTGAATCAAAAACACAGAATAAGTGCTAATTTTTCCATCATACCTTATCTGTTTGTAAGCTCCAGTCCAGGTTTTGGCTACTAATCACCGATGGAAATCACTCACAAACACTGTGTGAATAAAGCCTTTAGCAGAGAAACACTGCAGCTCTGGAAGCCTGACCAATGCACAAGGTCCAAAAGTTTTCTGTTATTTGTATCCTGCTGGACACAACTGATATATGTAAATGCTCAGATGTCATTGTCTTAGGCGACTTTTACACTAGCGGCATGGAACTCTGGAAGGCTGTTTCGGCTGGTGAACAGCCTCCCTTATCCGTGCTGCCGCCAGTGCACGCGTGTGCGGCCGGTACTCCGGCAGGATGTTCACTCAACGGAACAGCCTGCCGGAGGACCATGCTGCTGGTGTGAAAGTAGCCTTAGTAGAGGGCCTATTACACTGCCTGATTCTCATTCCTGATAATTGGCCACCATAATTATGATAATTTATTCAGCATAAAACTACTAAATTATTGGCATTAGGTTGCCCTGTGTAACTGGTACAACTGAGTGAATGTTGCTCCCCCATATACTTTGCATCTGCCAGTGTAATAGGCCAATGCAAAAAAACACAGATTGATGCACAGATTTAGTGCTCATCCAGCCTGAATATTGGGCAGTCTAAAAGGATCCTAAATGTACATCCTGATGCATTCAGTTTTCAATAATGCAAAGGGGCATCTGTCCGAATTCAGCAACTCTAAGCAAATGGAAGGTTTTTCTATATTTTTTCAGCATCCATCTGTCCATTCCTGTTAATTTCATGGGAAGATTCGCTGATATTTCAGACCATGTCCTTCTTTCTGTGAACAGTCAGTGGAGTACCTTCCCGGTGCATCTATTCTTAGTTATGTCATTTTAAGATGTGCAGCATATTTATGAGCTCCATATTTTCCTAGCAATGTCGCATTGGCAATAGAAGCAATTCTAATCAGCTTACATTACATCCTCTTACTGTGAATTCAGGTCAGAAATGGACATTCATTTATTTTACTTCCTACCAGAATAACCCAGCTTTATTTATGTAGAGGAGGCAGCTGGTCATCCTTGGGACGGTGACGCTCTAGAAAAATATTTAGAGGAATACAACAGCATTTAGTTATACAAACAGGACATTTTCTACCCAACAACCCTTTAGTCTGTGATCACATCAATATTACTTGGTTTTAATGGATTAGAAAACAGTTTTCTGCATCATCCACTGAAATCAGTGCAGCAGAAACATGTTTTCTGTGGTTACATGCACACAGAGTATACTGTAGTGCTACTAGCTATCATTACTAAACACAGTTGGTACTACCTATATTACTTGTTACATATGTGAATATATATACCGTACTTTTCGCTTTATAAGACACTCCCCCCAAAAAAGTAGGGGGAAAATTGCGGTACATCTTATAAAGCGAATACAAGTGAGTACTTCCATTATGGAAGAGCTCACTTGTATGTATAAGGTGCCGGGACCCCCATCAGACCTCAGATCTGCCCAACCAGCACATAAGGATAAACTAAAAACCTCTCTAACCTCTCCTGCGCCACGGCTCCGCTCCGGGTCTGGCGCTCCTCTGGCTTCCCGGGCCGGCTTATTTTATCTTTATGGGCTGGGTGGGCTGATCTGAGGTCTAATGGGGGCATATTAATTTAATACGGGGGCTTATGGGCTGATCTGAGGTCTGATGGGGATAGAAGGGGCTCATATGGGGGCTGATCTGAGGTCTGATGGGGGCACAGTAGGCTGATCTGAGGTATGATGGGGCACAGTGGGCTGATCTGAGGTCTGATGGGGGCACATTTGTCTAATATGGGGGCTGATGGGCTGATCTGAGGTCTGATGGGGGCATATTCATTTAATATGGGGGCTTATGGGCTGATCTGAGGTCTGATGGGGATAGAGGGGGCTGATATGGGGCCTGATCTGAGGTCTGATGGGGGCACAGTAGGCTGATCTGAGGTATAATGGGGCACAGTGGGCTGATCTGAGGTCTGATGGGGGCATATTTGTCTAATATGGGGGCTGATGGGCTGATCTGAGGTCTGATGGGGGCATATTAATTTAATATGGGGGCTTATGGGCTGATCTGAGGTCTGATGGGGATAGAGGGGGCTGATATGGGGGCTGGTCTGATGGGGGCACATTTGTCTAATATGAGGGCTGATCTGAGGTCTCATGGGGCAGAGTGGGCTCATACAGGGGTACAGTGGGGTTATATGGGAGCTGATCTGTGGTCTGATGGGGGCACAGTGGGCTGATATGGGGGCACAGTGGGGTGATCTGAGGTCTGATGGAGGCACAGTGGGCTGATATGGGGGCACAGTGAGCTGATCTGAGGTCTGATGTGGGTGTGATGGAGGGCTGATGGGGTTCTGACACAGAAGGCTGATATGGGGGTCTGATGTGATGTCCTGAAATTTATGGGGGGTCTGATATGAGGTGTGATGAAAAATATTTTTTTCTTATTTTCCTACTCTAAAATCTGGGGTGCGTCTTATCATCAGGTGTGTCTTATATATATACACCAGGGAGATGCATAACAGCAATTTTCTGATACACAGTCTTCTCATTATAGGATTTTCTTCGTTTGCAATGGCCAATGAGCTGATGCGAATACAGGGCTTCCAAATTTCAAGGTGTCATTTTCCTTTTTTTTACAGAACAAAGGCTGACTCTCTCAAGCCTGCTTTATTCTTCCATATTCCTGTTTGTAATGGCACTGTTATAGGCAGTGGGTATGGACCCACTGTACTAACCAATGGGTTTGACCTATGGCTAACTCTAAGGGCATTATCCTGACAGTCATCTGATATTCACCCCTTAAAGGGGTTGTCTCACTTCAGCAAATGGTATTTATCATGTAGAGAAAGTCAGTACAAGACACTTACTAATGTATTGTCATTATCCATGTTGTGTCTCGTTTCCATAGTTACGACCATCCTTCAATCCAGTATCAGTGGTTTTGCTTGCGCACTATAAAAAAGCGCCTGGCTATATCAGCCCCTATGGTCCCAGCCACTAGAGAGGCCAATGCTTTTTTCTATAGTGTGCAACACGGCCACCAATGCTGGATTGCAGCGTGATTGTAACCATGGAAACAAACAGTGTATAATGTGATGGAAAAATAACCCAAGCTAGCAAAGGAGGCAATATAGAAAATACATTAGTAAGTGCTTTGTATTAACTTTGTCTACATGATAAATGCCATTTGCTGAAGTAAGACAACCCCTTTAAGTCCTATACAGGGATCTAGGCTTCGCTGCAGAGGAGATACCAGGCCATTACCTCTTGATAGTCAGTCTCTGATTTCAGCCACAGATTCTCCTTTAAATACACATACAGATCTAACACATCTCAATTGGGAAGTAAAATATTTCTGAAATATACTTTATTAATGAATAATGCTTATGCCTACTAGGAAACTGCATGCAATGTGTCTCTAAGTGGATCCCATCTTCAGCAATGGCTATGTGTAATATACAGAGCCAGTCTTCTCAGCCTTCCTATATGAACACTAACAATGTCTGACCTGTCCCTCCCTAACTGATGTAATGATCGCTAGCAGCCTCGGACATTTCTTTCTTCCCTGTTGTTCTCTTTTAGCTGAGTGCAAGGAAGAGAAGTGAACAGGATTGCAGCGATTAGCACTGACAGTAAGTACACAGGAACCTAGTACACTTAGGCTACTTTCACACTAGCGTTTTAAAAAAACGCTTCAGTTTTGTCCCCATTCATTGTCAATGGGGACAAAACTGAACTGAAGACAACGGAATGCTCCTGAAAGCATTCCGTTCCGTCTTCAGACCGGAGAACAAACCGCAGCATGCTGCGGTTTGCTCTCCGGTCCAGGCATCCGCACCAAGACGGATCCGGAATGACCCCCAATGCAAGTCAATGGGGACGGATCCGTTTGGTGTGGACATACCAGTAATCCGGATCTGTCCTCCATTGATTTGCAATGGGGGGTCACTCCGGATCCGGCTACAGAGCTAGATACATACATAGATACTAGAGATGAGCGAGCACTAAAATGCTCGGGTGCTCGTTATTCGAGTCGAACTTTTCCTGATGCTCGGGTGCTCGTTTCGAATAACGAACCCCATTGAAGTCAATGGGAGACTTGAGCATTTTTGCGGGGGACCAAGGCTCTGCCTAGGGAAGGCTGGGTGAAAACCTGGAAACCTCAGAAAATGATGGAAACACCACGGAAATGGACAGGAAACAGCAGGGGCAGCATGCATGGATGCCTCTGAGGCTGCCTAATCCCACCATTACCCCAAATTCTCAGGCAACAGCCTGGTGGTAACCCTCATGGCATATGTGCTCACCCAGACCAAGAAAGGCGAGGCACATGGCCATCACATGTTAGGGAAGCACCCAACTAGGTGCAACGAAGGTCCGTCACCACCTGCAGGTGACACCACTACTCATGCTGGCACTGCAGCTAAAATCAAGTTTAGTATCTGTTCTTATCAGTTGCTGTGCCTGCTGGTGGTATAGTGGTGAGCATAGCTACTTCCCAAGCAGTTGAGCGGATTTGATTCCCATCTATCGCAGGAGGCAATTCAGAATCAGTACAATATCTAATACATCCCCCTACCCGGCAAAATTGTTTGGAGAGAGGGCATGTAGGTGGGGGGGAAGGAGGTTTCGCTGGAAGAGCCAGAGGAGTGCCCCCTGGGCTAGCGTGTGTGGTGGTGACAACAGCCGGAATGCATTTGGAAATGCTCTAGCATCAGCCGGTGCAGTATCGATTCTTCTCAGTTTAATACCGTATACGTCCCCTATCTTGGGACCCTATATTTTATGGATTTTTCGAACACGGAAAAGGGAAAAAGAGCTTGCTCTGGCCAGGGGAGTGTTTGTCCCACTGCAGCTAAGGGGACGTGTTCATGCTCTGCCTATCACAGGTCAGGAGGCAGATAAAAGAAGAACAAAAACAAACATGAGTGCAACTTCTGATACGTCCCCTATCCGGCTAAATTGTTTGTAGAGTGGGCCTGTAGGTGGGGGGGGCAGGCTGGGGCAAGGAGGTTTCGCTGGAAGAGCCAGAGGAGTGCCCCCTGGGCTAGCGTGTGTGGTGGTGACAACAGCCAGAATGGATTTTTGAAAGCTGTTGCATCAACCGGTACAGTCGTAAATTATGAACTTGATCAAGCGTAGCATGTGTTCTCCGTATTCTTCTCAGTTTAATACCGTATATGGCAGCTATCCGGAAAAATAGTTTGGAGAGAGAGAAAGATAGAAAAAAGACGTCAATTGTTTGGAGAGAAGGCCTGTAGGTGGGGGGCAGGCTGGGGGGAAGGAGGTTTCGCTGGAAGAGCCAGAGGAGTGCCCCCTGGGCTAGCGTGTGTGGTGGTGACAACAGCCAGAATGGATTTTTGAAAACTGTTGCATCAACCGGTACAGTCGTAAATTATGAACTTGATCAGGTGTAGCATGTGTTCTCTGTATTCTTCTCAGTTTAATACCGTATATGGCAGCTATCCGGAAAAATAGTTTGGAGAGAGAGAAAGATAGGAAAAAGACATCAATTGTTTGGAGAGAGGGCCTATAGGTGGACCTCCGGAAAAATTGTTTGGAGAGAGGGCCTGTAGGTGGACCTCTGGAACAATTGTTTGGAGAGAGAGAGGGCCTGTAGGTGGACCTCCGTTAAAATTGTTTGGACAGAGGGCCTATAGGTGGACCTCTGGAAAAATTGTTTGAATAGAGGGCCTGTAGGGGGCCCTCCTGAAAAATTGTTTGAAGAGAGGGCCTGTAGGTGGACCTCTGGAAAAATTGTTTGAATAGAGGGCCTGTAGGGGGCCCTCCTGAAAAATTGTTTGAAGAGAGGGCCTGTAGGGGGCCCTCCTGAAAAATTGTTTGAAGAGAGGGCCTGTAGGTGGACCTCTTGAAAAATTGTTTGAATAGGGGGCCCTCCTGAAAAATTGTTTGAAGAGAGGGCCGGTAGGGGGCCCTCCTGAAAAATTGTGCTAAAAGAGTGCCAGTTGGACCTCTAAAAAATGGCGTTTTTTTGGGTCAGTGTTAGGCAAAGACGATATGGAGGAGGAGGAGGAGTAAAGAAGAGGAGTAGAGAAGAGTAATCGGATACATAAGTTATTTAAATCTTTAGCTGCTTTCCCCCGGAGTAGATTTGAATTCCGGTGAAATCCAGGCTTTGTTCATTTTAATAAGCGTCAGCCTGTCAGCGCTGTCAGTTGACAGGCGTGTACGCTTATCGGTGATGACGCCACCAGCTGCACTGAATACCCGCTCTGACAGCACGCTAGCGGCAGGGCAGGCCAGCACCTCCAAGGCGTACAGCGCCAGTTCAGGCCACGTGTCCAGCTTTGAAACCCAGTAGTTGTATGGAGCAGAGTGATCGCTACGGACGTTGGTATGGTCAGCTAGGTACTCCCTCACCATCTTTCTGTACAGCTCCCCCCTACTCTGCCTAGACTGGGGACAGGTGACAGTGTCTTGCTGGGGTGACATAAAACTGGCAAAGGCCTTGGAGAGCATTCCCCTGCCAGTGCTGGACAAGCTGCCTGCTCGCCTCCTCTCCCCCGCTACTTGGCCCACAGAACCATGCCCTCTGCCGCTAGCGGCGTCAGATGGGAAGAATTGTTTCAGCTTGTGCACCAGGGCCTGTTGATAACTATTCACTCTCATACTCCTTTCCTCTGCAGGGATGAGAGTGGAAAGGTTCTGCTTGTACCGTGGGTCCAGGAGAGTGAACACCCAGTAATCGGTGTTGGAAAAAATTCTTCTAACGCGAGGGTCACGGGATAGGCAGCCTAACATGAAGTCTGCCATGTGCGCCAGAGTCCCAACACGCAAGAATTCCCTCTCCTCACTGACCTGACTCTCCATTTCCTCCTCCTCCTCCTCCTCCTCCAAGTCCTCTTCTTCAGCCCATACACGCTCAAGAGTTAAGAACTGAGCACTGGTACCCTCTACTGTCTCGCCGACATTCTCCTCCTCTTCCTCCTCATCCTCATCCCCCTCCTCCGATAGGCGCTGAGAAACAGACCGGAGGGTGCTCTGGCTATCAAGCGACGTATCTTCCTCCACCGTCTCTTGTGACAAGCGCAAAGCATCCGACTTGATGCTGAGCAGTGAGTTTTTCAACATGCAAAGCAGCGGGATGGTGAGGCTGATAATGGCGGCATCGCCGCTGACCATCTGTGTTGACTCCTCAAAGTTGCTCAACACCTGGCAGATATCAGACATCCACGTCCACTCCTCATTGTAGACTTGAGGAATCTGAGAGACCTGACTACCAGTTCTGGTGGAAGATGACATCTGGCAGTCTACAATAGCTCTGCGCTGCTGGTAAACTCTGGATAAAATGTTTAATGTGGAATTCCATCTCGTGGGCACGTCGCACAACAGTCGGTGAGCGGGCAGTTGTAGGCGGCGCTGTGCTGCCCTGAGAGTGGCAGCATCTGTGGTCGACTTGCGGAAATGCGCACAGATGCGGCGCACCTTGGTGAGCAAATCAGACAGATTGGGGTATGTCTTGAGGAACCGCTGAACTATTAGATTGAACACGTGGGCCAGGCATGGCACATGTGTCAGTCTGCCGAGTTGCAGAGCCGCTACCAGGTTACGCCCGTTGTCACACACAACCATGCCTGGCTTGAGGTTCAGCGGTGCCAGCCACACATCGGTCTGCGCCGTGATGCCCTGTAACAGCTCTTGGGCGGTGTGCCTTTTGTCACCTAAGCTCAGCAGTTTGAGCACCGCCTGCTGGCGCTTACCCACGGCACTGCTGCTGCGCCTAGAGCTACCGACTGAAGGCGCCGTGCCCACGGATGGTAATTCGGTGGAGGAGGAGGGGTCGGAGGAGGAGGAGGCATAGTACGTCTTAGAGACCGTGACCGAGGTAGGCCCCGCAATCCTCGGTGTGGGCAGTACATGAGCGGCCCCAGGGTCATTCTCGGTCCCAGCCTCCACCAAGTTAACCCAATGTGCCGTCAGTGAGATATAGTGTCCCTGCCCGGCAGCACTTGTCCACGTGTCCGTGGTTAGGTGGACCTTCTCAGAAACAGCGTTGGTCAGGGCACGGATGATGTTCTCCGACACGTGCTGGTGTAGGGCTGGGACGGCACATCGGGAAAAATAGTGGCGGCTGGGGACGGAATACCGAGGGGCAGCCACCGCCATGAGATTGCGAAAGGCCTCGGTCTCTACCAGCCTATAGGGCAGCATCTCCAGGCTAAGCAATTTGGAGATGTGGACGTTGAGGGATTGGGCATGTGGGTGGGTGGAACTGTAAAGCTGTAAAGACAGCTGAACGCTGCACTGGGACACATTGGTGGACACTGTGGAGGATCGTTGAGGCGAAGGTGTGGTTTTCCGGCGGGAGGCGCTCGTGCCGGGGTCCTGGGCAGGGGGTTGACTAGCAGAGGCAGTGAGTGACGCAGGGGGTTGACTAGCAGAGGCAGCGAGTGACACAGGGGAAGGAGCAGTGGTGTGACCCGCAGGAGGTGGTGAACGGCCTTGGTTCCATTGAGTGGGGTGTTTAGCATCATATGCCTGCGCATGCTGGTGGTGGTTAAGCCAGTAGTGGTGGCACCCCTGCTGATCCTGGTGTGGTACAGGTTGCACACCACAGTCCGTCGGTCATCCTCACTTTCTTTAAAGAACCTCCAGACTTGCGAACATCTAGGCCTCGCCACGGGAGCTTCACTACGTGAAACAGTTGCTGCTGATGCAAAAGCTCTGGCCCTGCTTCTCCCTCTGGTCACACCACTGCCTCTTACAACCTGTTCTGGTGCAGCACTCGCCTCTGCCTCAGAAGCACTGTCTTCACTCGGCATATCAACCCAGCTTGGGTCAGTCACCTCGTCATCCTCCGATTCCTCAGTCTGCTCCCCCCTCGGAATTCCTCCCCTAACAACAACTTCACCACTGTCTGACAACCGTGTCTCCTCATCGTCTGACACCTCTTTACAAACTTCTTCCACTAACTCAACATTGTCATCATCATCACCCACAGACTGCGACAGTTGGAAAACTTGGGCATCGGGAACGAGGTCAGCAGCAACCTGAGAAGTGGTTTGTGACTCTGGGAAGGGTCCAGAAAACAGTTCCTGATAGTATGCCGGATCACATTCCAAATTTTCCTGGGAGGGGGCAGACTGGGGGGAAGGAGGTTGAGGTGGAGGAGCCAGAGGAGTGCTCCCTTGGGTAACGTGGGTGGAATGCGTGGAAGACTGACTGGTGGACAAATTACTTGAAGCATTGTCCGCAATCCACGAGATCAGCTGTTCGCACTGTTGTGGTTTCAACAGTCCTCTACCACGTGTCCCTGTAAGTTGAGACATGAAGCTAGGGAGAGTAACTCTGCGGCGTTCCACAGCTCCCTCATCAGCAGGTACTGTCTCACCCTGCCCAGGACCACGGCCTCTACCCCCTGCAGTAATTGAATGCCCACGCCCACGCCCTCGTCCTCGACCCTTAGCCCTGGGGTTCAACATTGTTTGTATATAAGTGTATGATATAAAAAAAAAAAATTAAACGGGCCTGGTGTACTGAAACCCACAAACTTGTTCAGTCTGGTAGAATTAAGTGACATACAGAAAGTGTCACCTGGACAGTATATACGGATGGGAGCGAATGTGCTGAACTGTGACACACAGAAAGTTTACACGCAGCTGAGTAAAATGGATTTGTATCACTGAGCTAAAACAACTGAAATAATAATTTTTTTTTTATATTTTGTTTTTTTGGGAACGTGACGTGCAGGAAATATGGTAGAACTGACTGACACCCTCTTAACGGTGGCTATTTAGTCTGCGACCCAGACAAATGTCACACAGAGAATTTTCTGGATCAAGCGGTAGATGATATTGGTAGCAAATGACTTGGTTGTATTGTGTGACGTACAGAAAGTGTCACCTGGACAGTATATACGGATGGGAGCGAATGTGCTGAACTGTGACACACAGAAAGGTTACACAAAGCTGAGTAAAATGGATTTGTATCACTGAGCTAAAACACCTGAAAAAATATATTTTTTTTATATTTGTTTTTTTATATTTTTTTTACAATTTTGTTTTTTTGGGAACGTAACGTGCAGGAACTATGGTAGGACTGACTGACACCCTGTTAACGGTGGCTATTTAGTCTGCGACTCAGAGAAATGTCGCACAGAGAGTTTTCTGGATCAAGCGGTAGATGATATTGGTAGCAAATGACTTGGTTGTATTGTGTGACGTACAGAAAGTGTCACCTGGACAGTATATACGGATGGGAGCGAATGTGCTGAACTGTGAAACACAGAAAGGTTACACAAAGCTGAGTAAAATGGATTTGTATCACTGAGCTAAAACAACTGAACTAATAATTTTTTTTTTTTTATATTTTGTTTTTTTGGGAACGTGACGTGCAGGAAATATGGTTGAACTGACTGACACCCTCTTAACGGTGGCTATTTAGTCTGCGACCCAGACAAATGTCACACAGAGAATATTCTGGATCAAGCGGTAGATGATATTGGTAGCAAATGACTTGGTTGTATTGTGTGACGTACAGAAAGTGTCACCTGGACAGTATATACGGATGGGATAGAATGTGTTGAGCTGTGACACACAGAAAGGTTACACGCAGCTGAGTAAAATGGATTTGTATCATTGAGCTAAAACAACTGAAATAATAATTTTTTTTTTTTTATATTTTGTTTTTTTTGGAACGTGACGTGCAGGAAATATGGTAGAACTGACTGACACCCTCTTAACGGTGGCTATTTAGTCTGTGACCTAGACAAATGTCACACAGAGAATTTTCTGGATCAAGCGGTAGATGATATTGGTAGCAAATGACTTGGTTGTATTGTGTGACGTACAGAAAGTGTCACCTGGACAGTTTATACGGATGGGAGCGAATGTGCTGAACTGTGTCACACAGAAAGGTTACACAAAGCTGAGTAAAATGGATTTGTATCACTGAGCTAAAACAACTGAAAAAATATATTTTTTTTAATATTTGTTTTTTTATATTTTTTTACAATTTTGTTTTTTTGAGAACGTAACGTGCAGGAACTATGGTAGGACTGACTGACACCCTGTTAACGGTGGCTATTTAGTCTGCGACCCAGAGAAATGTCGCACAGAGAGTTTTCTGGATCAAGCGGTAGATGATATTGGTAGCAAATGACTTGGTTGTATTGTGTGACGTACAGAAAGTGTCACCTGGACAGTATATACGGATGGGAGCGAATGTGCTGAACTGTGACACACAGAAAGGTTACACAAAGCTGAGTAAAATGGATTTGTATCACTGAGCTAAAACAACTGAAAAAATATTTTTTTTTTATATTTGTTTTTTTATATTTTTTTACAATTTTGTTTTTTTGAGAACGTAACGTGCAGGAACTATGGTAGGACTGACTGACACCCTGTTAACGGTGGCTATTTAGTCTGCGACCCAGAGAAATGTCGCACAGAGAGTTTTCTGGATCAAGCGGTAGATGATATTGGTAGCAAATGACTTGGTTGTATTGTGTGACGTACAGAAAGTGTCACCTGGACAGTATATACGGATGGGAGCGAATGTGCTGAACTGTGACACACAGAAAGGTTACACAAAGCTGAGTAAAATGGATTTGTATCACTGAGCTAAAACAACTGAAAAATTTTTTTTTTTTATATTTGTTTTTTTATATTTTTTTACAATTTTGTTTTTTTGGGAACGTAACGTGCAGGAACTATGGTAGGACTGACTGACACCCTGTTAATGGTGGCTATTTAGTCTGCTGACCCAGAGAAATGTCGCACAGAGAGTTTTCTGGATCAAGCGGTAGATGATATTGGTAGCAAATGACTTGGTTGTATTGTGTGACGTACAGAAAGTGTCACCTGGACAGTATATACGGATGGGAGCGAATGTGCTGAACTGTGACACACAGAAAGGTTACACAAAGCTGAGTAAAATGGATTTGTATCACTGAGCTAAAACAACTAAAAAATATATTTTTTTTATATTTGTTTTTTTATATTTTTTTTACAATTTTGTTTCTTTGGGAACGTAACGTGCAGGAACTATGGTAGGACTGACTGACACCCTGTTAACGGTGGCTATTTAGTCTGCGACCCAGAGAAATGTCGCACAGAGAGTTTTCTGGATCAAGCGGTAGATGATATTGGTAGCAAATGACTTGGTTGTATTGTGTGACGTACAGAAAGTGTCACCTGGACAGTATATACGGATGGGAGCGAATGTGTTGAACTGTGACACACAGAAAGGTTACACGCAGCTGAGTAAAATGGATTTGTATCACTGAGCTAAAACAACTGAACTAATAATTTTTTTTTTAAATATTTTGTTTTTTTGGGAACGAGACGTGCAGGAAATATGGTAGAACTGGCTAACACCCTCTAAACGGTGGCTATTTAGTCTGTGACCCAGACAAATGTCGCACAGAGAATTTTCTGGATCAAGCGGTAGATAATATTGGTAGCAAATGACTTGGTTGTATTGTGTGACGTACAGAAAGTGTCACCTGGACAGTATATACGGATGGGAAAGAATGTGTTGAACTGTGACACACAGAAAGGTTACACGCAGCTGAGTAAAATGGATTTGTATCACTGAGCTAAAACAACTGAACTAATAATTTATTTTTTTATATTTTGTTTTTTTTGGGAACGTGACGTGCAGGAAATATGGTAGAACTGACTGACACCCTGTTAACGGTGGCTATTTAGTCTGCGACCCAGAGAAATGTCACACAGAGAATTTTCTGGATCAAGCGGTAGATGATATTGGTAGCAAATGACTTGGTTGTATTGTGTGACGTACAGAAAGTGTCACCTGGACAGTATATATGGATTGGAGTGAGTCAGTGCTGAACTGTGACACACAGAATGGTTCCACAGTGCTGTGTGCAATGGATTTGTATCACTGAGATAGAACAAAAAAAAAAAAAACAGGGTTAGATATGGTGATAGCTGCACTACTAGTGCCAGCCAGCCAAGTGACAAAAAAAAATAAAATAAAATGTCTTCTAGCCCTTAGAAGGGCTGTTGGGTTCTTTGTGGGTGATCCCTGCCTAACAGTCAACTAAATGCATGCCCTAACACTGTCCCTGAAAGGCAGCAGCTCTATCCCTAACGACATCCAGACGGCATCTGAGCCGAGCGCCGCGGCCAGTCGGTAGTATATTCCAGGGTCACCTGATCAGGCCAGCCAACCCCTGCTATCGACATGTAAGGGCCCCACGTGATGCTGGGTGTACTGTAGAGTCTCCTGGCTTGTGATTGGCTGTGTTTTTAGGCGCCAAAAAAGCACGATGCCGAAGTTGCCATTTCCTCGAGCATGGCGAGATACTCGTCCGAGCATCGAGCAGTTACGAGTACCCTAATGCTCGAACGAGCACCAAGCTCGGACGAGCATGTTCGCTCATCTCTAATAGATACATACATACATACATACATACTTACACACATACATACTCACATACTCCAGGGACGCCGGCAGCATGTCTTCACGCGCCTCCTGCGTGCAGCTATGACGTTTCCCCACTGCGCCCAGCAGAGGGCGCTGTGGGGAATCGTTTTCACTGCGCGCAGGAGGCACGTGAAGACGTTCTGCCGGCGTCCCTGGAGTATGTGAGTATGTGTGTGTGTATGTATGTGTGTATGTCTTGTGCCAATGTGTGTGGTAACATGTGTGGGGCCGGAGGGCTGCTCCGGCTCCACACATGTATCAGCGGCAGTACGGATTCGTCGGCACCTTTTAAGTGCCGGATCCGTGCTGCCGCTAGTGTGAAAGTAGCCTTACTGTCAGAGCTGATTGTTGCAGTCTCAATCGCCTCTGACTCCTCTTCGCTCAGCAAACAAGAACTGCAGGGAGATAAGTGTTGAGCTGCTATCAATCAGTGTTGGCAGGGACAAGTCTTGCATCACTATGGCAAGTGTAGAGAGGCAGGGTTTCTACTTTCAGGTTTAATACAATCCTGACTTTGGCTACAAAAATTGCATTAAAAAACCTGAAAACCAGCCTTAGGGTGCCCGTATGTGGTAGGGTCTGACTGTAGGACCCACATGCTAACTGCCGTGCTGCATCTGTACTAGTAGAAACAAAGCAAGTAGAGATGAGTGAATTTCATGTTATAAAATTCGTTCATGCTTCGTTTGGTGGTAAAAGGTGAACGCAATTCTATGATGGAATTCCTTTAGAGGCATTCCGTTATTCATTCCATTATAATAGAAGTCAGTGGTCTGCATAACGGATCTGTCCTGTTTTCGTTATGCAGGGAGGGGAGTCCTCTGTTATGCATTCCGTCATAGAATTGCGTTATGGTCCATAACGCAATTCACCTTTTACCACCAAACAAAGCGTGAACGAATTTCAAAATATGAAATTCGTTCATCTCTAAAAACAAGTATAGGGGTTACCTCGCAAGTACAGGTGCAACCCCTGTATTAATGGTAATCAGCATGCAAATCCTGCCACTGGGCTACACAGTGTATGGGTATGAGGAAACTGCTAATGATTACATTTCTTAATATGTAATTGCTAGTTCATCAGAGGTCACTCTGCCCCTTAAATATGTTAATTTGAAACTATGAATGTGGGTAATATCAGAAGTCTAGGTTTTAGAATGGAATTACATTTCTTACAAGCTGGTAACCGGTGCATCATTTGTAGATATCTTCTTCCAAGTTAATGTTTTAAGAAAACCAACTGTCTACGGAGTGACATTGCTTATTATACAGATTTTCTACTATAAAATACAGTTCAGCACAATATTGCGCTCGCATCCTACCCTCCTACTGTGTTTATAATAGAGCTAATCTTAGATCACAGTTTTTCAGAAGTACATTTTCTCTAGCAGCAAATGCAGCTTACTCCAGCAAATCTTCCAGTGCATCGCAAATGTAAGTGGATCATGGCAGAAGTACTAAGCTGTTGGAAATGTGGCCAGGTGTGAGTGGTGACAATTTTATTGATACAAATCTACCATCTAAATTCCCGTGATCACTATTTTTAGATTGTATCAAGCTGTGTTATGTCTCACTGGATGTAGGACCTGATCGATATTAAGTATATGAGTTTTAACGTCCAAAATAAAATACACAATTATAAATATTTAAAACGTGCCACCAGTTTAAATGAAGGACAAAAATGAGTCAGGACTTGAAGGGGAATTCAGCAAAGGATATTCATTATATTCTAAAAGTTACACAATTTTTCAATAAATATTTTGTAACAATTCCACAAGGACTTTAAGACCTCTGCTTGCCATCTTTTAGTGCTACCCTGTGATGTTTATTTCCAATGGATAAATGTCTGCTGCGCTGCTTGTCTTAGGATGGCTATACACATGAGATACCTGACTTGATTCCCCCCTCCATACACATGCATGTGTTCTAAATGGGGAGAGCTGAAGCTGGCAGGCATTTATCTACATCAGAACAAAAGGATTGGGCATTGTTATGTATCCTCTGCCATCAAGGCCTCCGTTGCAGATTTTGTGAAAAAGACCAGACGAAAAAGTCCTGAATGCAGGATTTGTTTATCCGGTAAAAAACAGGATTCCATATGGAAACTGAATGAAAGCCTTTGCAGTCAGCGGATTCTGATCAACTCCGTTCAAGTCATTTATGTGCCCTGTCTGGCACTTCTATTTCTGTGTTGTCCTGCTCCTCTAACAGAAAAAAAATAGCAATGATGTGAACACAGCCTTAGGCCTGATCCACATTTCCGTGTAGTGACACGTACGTGAGAAAAAAGCGTATGTGAAGAAGTGCATGAAGGATCCGTGGGTTGTCCGTGTATCCGTTTTTACCATCCATAATTCACACACGTTGCTCAGCTGAAAATTAATTTCCAAAGAATCTCCTATTAGTCTTCAGTGAAAAACGGGCGCACCATGGATACCATCCGTGTTGTGTCCATGATTTTCACGGACCCATAGACTCCATGATTGTTTTACTGACCCTCACTTTTATTCAGTAAAAAAAATACTGAAATGTGAACAGACACATTTAAATCAATAGGTATGTGTGCTGTCCATGGAAAATGCAGACAGCACATGTCAGTGTAAAATGGAAACGTGGACGAGGTCTTAGATGGTTTTCTGCTTCTGTGAAAATCAGTGGAGTCAGGATAAAGTGGACAGAATAAAAGTGAAGGAGAACATTAATGGAGGGATATCATTTAAAATTTTATGTGAATTTTAATATTTGATTTTATTTCCCGAAAGAACCACTATGTTCATTTGCCTTTTTTTCAAATCTTGGTATAACAGCACAGCCATTAATCACAATCTTGTCCCAGTTATTTTGTGGATTATTTTATGGTAATGGCATCTAGAAATATGCACACACAGTTTAAATTCACCAATTCAGTTAGCCCGTATGTAAGTGCTGCACTACTAACCCCATCAGAGTGATACCGAGACACTATGAATATCTAAAATATGTTTGTTCCATTGGGAAGGCACAATTACATAATACTGAACAGATAAATGTAGTCTAGATATTCCCAATACTTCAGATTTATACTGCAAAGTGGGCTAATACAATCCATTAATCATTTGTGGGTTGTGTGTGGGTTAGGAAATTGAATTTGAATGGCTGCCATACTCATCATCATATATGCATTTGTAAAATATATGGAAGTTGTCACTAAATAGACAAATTAGGTTATATATAAAATTGCCCTAGTATGCCCAGCTCTCTGGAACCCTATTTCCAGATCTCAACTGTATCCGCTTCCTCAGGATGTAAATACAGTTGAATCAGTGGCGTAGCTACCAGGGAAGCAGGGGAAGCAGCTGCTTCGGGGCCCGAGCTCAGAAGGGGCCTGGGAGCAGTCACTGTACTTGGTCAAACCGGGCCCCTGTCAGAGCAGCTGACTTCCCCTGCACCAGGTCCAGAGTCCTGCACTTTTCACCCCTGACACTGACCTGGACATCAGTGACATTGCTCCGCCTCTCCCGAGCATCAGGACGGTCCGATGTGGGCGGAGCTATCATAGCTCCACCCCTTCCCTACTCGCGATTCTTGCAGCCTGAACCTTCCATACCCAGCATGCTGAACATCAGTTGGATTGCCACAAATGCACCAGTGATGTGAGTGACAGGGGAACTGGGGTTGTATTCAGCTTTTCCAGACTGTCCTCATGTCTCTGCACATGTGACATGCAGTACAGTAGGAAAGCTGGGTGACATTACATCATGAAATGTCATCCAGCTTCCCTGCTATCCTGCACGGCACAAGTGCAGAGGCATTAAGAGGCACAGCAGGAAAGCTGGGCGTCTATATATGTATATAGACCATGCATCCATGTATGTGGACAGTGTGTGTATGAGTGTGTCCATGTATGTGGAGAGTGCGTGTATGAGTGTGTCCATGTATGTGGGGAGTGTGTGTATGAGTGCGTCTATGTATATGGTGAGTGAATGTATGTGGAGAGTGCGTCCATGTATGTGGAGAGTGTGTCCGTGTATGTGGAAAGTGCATCCATGTATGTGGAGAGTGCGTCCATGTGTGTGAAGAGTGCGTGTATGACTCTGTCCATGTATGTGGGGAGTGCGTCCATGTATGTGGAGAGTGCGTGTATGACTGTGTCCATGTATATGGAGAGTGCGTGTATGACTGTGTCCATGTATATGGAGAGTGCGTGTATGACTGCGTCCATGTATGTGGAGAGTGCGTGTATGACCGCGTCCATGTATGTGGAGAGTGCGTGTATGACCACGTCCATGTATGTGGAGAGTGCGTGTATGACTGTGTCCATGTATGTGGAGAGTGTGTGGGGAGGGGGGAGGCCCATACAAAAATTTGCTGTGGGGCCCAGTCAGTTCTAGCTACGCCTCTGAGTTGAATACAGTGTGAAGGAGGGACCATCTCCATTGCCCTGCCATTGCTGGTTCTGCACAGGCAGGTGTGATGCAATGACATCATCACGCCTGCTGCACTGAACCACAGACCAGAGTCTGGAGCAGACCTCCGCTGCTCTGTTCATTAGGGTAATGTTGGGTCCCCTTATGGAGTCATCAAACTGTGTGAAGGATACTTAAAGGACATCACACTTTGTGGGAGATACTCAAGTGGGCCTCATACTATATGGAGTGAATCACTCTTTGGGTGGCCGCTTAAGGATAGGTCTTCAATATCAAATCGGCGGGGTCAGTGTCGGGCTGGGGTGCCTAGTATCCGCCAGTAAAATTTATTTTGGGAGCCCACTGTACGGATACATTGAAATAAATAATCTAACAAGTTTTTTATATGAACATAGGCTGGTTTAGGTGCTGTACATTGAATATATGTATGTACTGCAGTAAGTCTACTGTGTTATGTGCCACCTGTGCAGGGGTTGGGAGACTAGGGGCGCACCTTGCTCAGGGGCCCACTGGGGGATTCCCCTGTACCCCTGTGGGCCAGTCCGAGCCTGTGCAGGGGCCCAACTGCCGGTACCCCTTCCGATCATCTGTTTGAAGAGATCTCAGCAAACGTATGAGTGCTGCCTTCTCTTTATTGTTTAATGCAGGGATGAGAAGGTGTAATTAAAACTCCACTGTCCCCATTCACTTTAATGGGACGGCTCCTTTCTATTCAGTTGAATAGTGAATGGTGGTTGCAATTGCAATGGCAAGCAGGTAAACAATGAAGAGAAGGCAGCTCTCATGAATGCTCCAGAGTCTTCAAAAAGCGGATCAGCGGGGGTATGGGAAGTCATACTGACACTTACGGACATCACACTGCATTTGGAGCACTAAGCGGGCTTCACAATTGTGAGATAGCACTATCTTACAGTGTTTGGTCATCCTTCAAGGAACCAAGGGGGTACCATTACTGTGTGAGCACACAAAGAGGATTGTGTGGGTTCAGAGCCATGATTTATTTTAAAAGAAAATTACCACAGTATGCTATGTGCCAGTGATGTTGTTCTTCACATTTTTTCCATTTTGACACCAGATATATGGATCCTTACAAAAAGTACTTGAATAGCCTTGATCTAGTTGGAGATATATGCATTGGGCTTACGTGTAGCTCCCTTGCAGTCCGTAAGACCAGTGTCACATCAGTGTATGTTTTGTCAGTATCTTGCTTCAGTTCTAGGCACACTGCTTTGGCTTCATAAATGTAAGAAATCATACATACGAGTACTGTAGGAAAACGTAACTGAGCAAAGCATATGTCTAGTTTTTAATGTTTGATGGTAACAGTAAAAAGATCCTTTGAGAGCAGAAGTGTTTCATTTGGTAATACTGACACAACATGAACAGGCTTGTATATCAGACGGATTGATGCAGTCACTGTCCATGACTCCAAGTGCCATTGATAACATTTGTAAACTACATGCACATTTATTGCTCTGAAATATAGCAAAAAGCCCCAAAAATATTTTGAAGAGTTGGATGTATTATGTACCCTTAAAATGTACCTGTTGTTTTATGGAGCTGGAGAGGGCACTAGGGGCCAAAGGGGGGACACAAGGAGGACATAACTACAGTGAGGGGTCACAAGGAGGACATAACTACAGTAAGGGGCCACAAGAAGGACATAACTACTTTGAGGGGGCACAAGGAGGACATAACAGCTGTGAAGGGGCCACAAGGAGGACCAAGGTCGGACTGGGAACTTAAAGTGGCCATGGAAAAAATACTAAAAGTGTCCCCGTTTTGTAGTCAGGTCCAAATTGATGGAAGGCAGGGCCAACAATACTATATTGTGGCACATAATACCACCCCAACAGAGCCAAATACCACAGTCCATCACAAAATACTGCCAGCAGCACAAAATACATCCCCAAAAACTTCCACTGCCCAGCTGTGAGGAGGGCTCAGGCAGCCCCCTGGGCATTGGCCCACCTGAAAATTTCCCTGTAAGGTCTATGGCCAATCCGCCCCTGAGGAGGACAAAACTACAGTGAGGGTGCAAAAAGGTGGTCATTACTACTGTGAAAGGGCCACAAGGAGAACATAATTTCTGGGGGGGGGGGGGGAGCACAAAAGTGGGCATAACTACTGTGAGCTGGCACAAAGGTGGGCAAAACTACTGTTAGGGGGCATATTGTGAGCAAAACAGCAGTGAGGGGGCACAATGTGGACATTTCTGCTGTAAAGGAGGGACAGTGTAGGCATAACTACTGTGAAGGGGCACAATATGGATATTACTACTGTGAGAGGGCACAATGTGGGCATTAATACTGTGAGGGGGCACAATGTGGGCATTAGTAGGTAGCACAAAGGGGAAAGCAATGCCCCAGATTACCCTGTTATACATTGGGATGGCTTGGTCTTACAGGGCCATCACAGTGCCCGCTGCTGGGGATTTCACATGGGAAGTCACCATCCCTTGCTTATGTGATTATTCTTTTTACTTCATCACCAAAGCGACCTTGCTCCGGTTCCAGTGGACATCACGTCAGCAACACCCTGGATGCCGTAGAACCAGTTGGTTCTTTCATTTATTGAACGGTGTATTGGTACCGCCATGTACCCTGTGATAGATTTTATTAGGTAATTGGGACTGGGTGAGTATACTTATGCATTGGGTGAAGTTGGAGGAGTGGCTTAGTATAAAAAAAATTGCGCCGCAGGGCTATGCGTGTTGCTGAACTTTTCCCACTTTATGTACATTTAAGTGGTAAGTGCGTGGGAAGGGGGGTCGTCATGCTAACTTCTTGCCCCAGGTGCTAAAAATCCTAGCAACACCTCTGCATAAGTCAGCGCCCTCACCTGGAGACAGGGACCGGCTGGGAGTGACTAGGCTAGCTGTGCCATACTCACCGCTCCCTGGGTCTCCTGTAGTGAGCTAATGAGCATTAAAGGGGTATTCTCATCTTAGACAATGGGGGCATATCGCTAGGACATGCCCCCATTGTCTTATAGGTGCGGGTCCCACCGCTGGGACCCGCACCTATATCCAGAACGGAGCGGGGAGCGCTGCGCCTGGAGGACCCCAAGTTTTCGGGGGTCCGGCCACCACCAGGCGCAGCTCCCCGCGCCGCTCATAGAAATGAATGGGAGCCGGGCCGTGCATGCGCGGTGCGCTCCCATTCATTTCTATGGAGCCGACGGAAGTAGCCGAGCCAGTGCTCGGCTATTTTCGGCGGCCCCATAGAAATGAATGGAGGGCGGCTGCGCATGTGCAGTGCGCCCTCATTCACTTCGGGGGCTCCGTTCTGGATATAGGTGCGGGTCCCAGCGGTGGGACCCGCACATATAAGACAATGGGGGCTTATCCTAGCCATATGCCCCCATTGTCTAAAATGAGAATAACCCTTTAAGTATAATGTCACCTGTAGTGCTCTGACTTCTATTATAATGCCCCCTGTAGTGCTCTGGCATGTATTATAATGCCCCTCACCTGTAGTGCTAGTATGCATGATGTTCTCACCCCTTCAAAGCCCCCTGTATTATAATGTCCCTTTGTAGGTCCCCCGGTAATATAGTGGTATAATGACCCCCTGAAGTGCTAGCATGTATAATGCTCAAAACCCTCCCCCTCTATAGTCCTCCCATAGTAAAATGCCTCCCCCCTCATAGTGGCAGCATATACAAAATATATATATATATATATATATATATATACACTGTACATACATAATGCACTCTCCCCTGTATTACCCCTATGGTATAATGGGGCACTGCAGTGATTATGTAATGCTCTCCCCCTGTAGTGAATGCAGTATAATGTCCTCTGTAGTGGTGGTATGTATATAATTCTCTCCACCATGTAGTCCCCCCATGCTATAATTTCCCCCACTAGTGAAAGAATATTTAATGTTTTCCCCTCTGTAGTCCCTGTGTAGTAAAATGCCCTCACCTATATAGCCCCCCCCAGTAGTGTCAACTTATATATATTTTTAAAAAAAACATACCTGTTTTCAGCTCCAAGGGGCACGGGCGGTGCATTGACATGGACTCAAATACAGGCGTTTGTGACCACGTGATCATGCTGCCTGTGACTTGGCATGGAGGTCGCAATGATGTCATCACAACCTCCTAAGTTGTTGTACTACCTCATAGGCTTCAGGCCTCATGCACACGGCCATTGCCGGTCTGTGGCCGTATTGCGGCCTGCATACTGTGGCTCCGCAATACACGGGCACCGGCCGTGTGCAGCCCTCATCACGGATCGCTGACCCATTCACTTGAAATGGTCCGCAATCCCGGAGATGCGGAACAGAGGCACAGATCAGAACACTACGGAAGCACTATTGAGTGCTTCCGCAGTGTTTCTGGCAGTGCCTCCGCACAGCAAAAAAGTAGTGCATGCACTACTTTTTTGCAGTGCGGACCGTCGGATGCGGATTGCAGACCCCATTCCATGACCCGAATGCGGCAGCCCCACTGTCAGTGCCCGTGCATTGTGGACCATAAACTGTACGGGCACTGACAGCACAAGTTCCTTACTATTCTTTGGTGTTTTTTTTTTTAAATACTATGTTTTAACACAAGCACTTTTTATGATGTTTTTGCAAGTCATGCATTTTTCTATAGGAATGCATTTATTCCTTTCTGTTGTCATTTCCCCTGTAGATTAATATAATAAAAACCCATGGTTTTAAAAAACAGGCCATAAAAAACATCATTCTTTTTTTTTTTAAACCGCTCAAAAAAAATAAAAAAATAAAATGGCAGAATATGGTAGAATAAGAAGCAAAAAAATGTTAAATGCATTGCAAGTGAAAAAAAACAAAAAAACAAACTAAAAAAGTAACATCTAGAGCAGGGATGCCCAACCTGCGGCCCTCCAGCTGTTGCAAAACTACAATTCCCAGCATTCATGGACAGTCTACAGCTATTGTGGCATGCTGGGAGTTGTAGTTTTGCAACAACTGGAGGGCTGCAGGTTGGGCATCCCTGCTCTAGATGTTACTTTTTTAGTGTTTTTTTTTTTCACTTGCAATGCATTTAGCATCCCTAATCTAGAGTACCCATTGCGTAAAAAAGCATCTCGACATGCAAAAGTCCTTAAACCACCCTTATGAAGTCAATGACTCCATGTAAAACCCCTATAACGACAGGTTGACCATCCCTGCTATATTCATTACATGGGTTCTCTTTTGACTTGAATTAAGTAAGATTTCTTGCATTTCTTGTATTTTTTTTTTACTTTTTTAACCACTGTTTTTTTTTTCAAAACCTTACAAAAATGTTTTCATTTCCAAACTTTACAGAAGGCTTCCCTTCTAGCAAAAAAAAAAAATTGAGATTCATATCAAACAACCCCCACGTACTTTACAGTCAGTGTTTTCTTTTTAATTCTCATGGTAGCAGAATCCTTAAAAAGTAACTGGAAGATGTTATTAAAAGCAGTCGAGGCAGGTGTTCTGACACTCCTCTTCGCCCAGCACAAGTTGTTTACCAGAGCTGCTGCCTGAAAACAACAATGCGAGCGAAGAAACTGCACGCAGCATAATTTGATTCACAAGCTAGCACATGGTAAGGACACGTAGAAACGTGCAACTGCCTGGCAAAAACAAAACTGTAGCAGAATAAATATATTACACGGTGGTAAAAAGTTAAAGTTCAACAATACTAAATAATAAACGGAAAATATACAAATGTCCACATATTGTCAAAATAAGAAAAAGCCGTATAAAGAATGGAGCGGTAGTAGTAACAACAACAACAGCAACAAAAATAATAATAATAACCACAAAAACAGCAATAATAATAATATTGATGTTCATTCGATACGTTGTCTAGACCAGGTAGAATGAATGAGCATATGTATTACAAAGACAAATACCGCAGCACAGTACATCTCACGCAAAGCAGGATACAGTTTGTTCAATGAAGTTCGATTCATGAATAGTTTATTCAATATTTTGCATTAGGAATGAAGTTAATCTAGATGTAAATCCATTGCAGACTCAAAAGGACCTTTTTCTGTTTGCTTTTGGAATAGAACTGAAATAGGAATTGGTGGCTGGATACTGCTGGTGGATGATGTGTCATATATATCTAGATTAATATTACACCTTGCGCACACTTATTGTATGAAGTATAGAAGAAATTTCTGTGGTGTGTGTCGTTCCCTTAGCCCTAAATATTAAAGGGATTATCCTATGACCAATGTAAAAAATGAAAATCAGACATCATATAGTTCATGACAATCTCCTTCTAGAACCAGCCCTGTACCTCACATGGATCCAGAGATCTCCCCATTCATTGCTCTGCTAGATTTATATCAAGCTGACAGCTTAAGGGGAGTGTCTTTTCTGCTGGAGCTAAGGGGGCGTGTCTTAGCTCTCCCTAACACAGCTCAGGAGGCAGTTGTAGGATGAAACTGAGCATGTGTGGGCATCTCAGTGAGCAGGACAAAGAAATAAGAATAAAAACAAACAGCAGGTGGCGCTATACAGATACATTTTATTGAATAACTCAGTGGCTATGATAAATGTTTAATTGCATGCAATTACAAAAGTATTCAAATCCAGGTGCTGGTTTGAAAACTGTAGAATATTTTTGTGGGACAACTCCTTCAATTGAAATAACATTTGCACTCAGCTTGGTCAAATAGGCCTGTTTAGAGAGGGAAGCATAGATATTAGTTGCTATCTAAGGCTAATTTCACACCTGTCCGGAAGGCTGTTCTGGAATAGAATGCCGGGAATCGGCCGGGCAAAAACTGCTGCATGCCATCCCATCATACCTATCGGGTAGCAGTCAGATCTTTGCCAGACCCTAAAGGGTATTGTGGGCAGGAGACTCAATAGCAGATCAGTCGAACTTTGGCAGGCTGTTCTCAGCCAGAACAGCCTGCCAGTGGACTCTGCCGCAGATGTGAAACTAGCCTTAGTTTGTTGACACCACGTTCACTATAATATCCATGTTCTCATGAATCCCAATGAGACATAGTGAGATCTATCAGTTTTCTTTCAGGGCTGTGGTGTTTTGATGCCCATGGACAATGCTGCAGGCCAATCTCTATGTAACATTCTAGCAGAGCTTTTACTATATGTGAAGCTTTTGTATGTTGCTGCTATAATGAATTGCATTTGAACGTTTTAGTGTCTTGGCATATCCATCTTGACCCACGATTTCACGGTTGCATCTTCTTGCTTTAAGTCACGTGCTTTTTGTCTCCTTGGTAACATTGTTTCTACAGATGACATAGCAGGAGTTGAATGGGTCAACGAAGATCACAGACCTGTCATTCTTCATTCTAAGACAATTGTTCCTGAAAAACTGTGTCTTGCTTCAATATTTAAGGCTCGGGCACTAATATTAAACCAGAATGATACTTTGGTTAAAAACCTATAATTAACCTTGTCTTCGTCTGTAGGTCAGGCTTTAATAGCAATTTCAGAAAGTGGACATTCCTCTGCCTTTCATTCGCAGAGGCCTTGATAGGTTTTAAATAATACGTCTTTGGGAAAAGTACAAGGGTAATTGTTGCAATTTTTGATGCCATTATCTAAGCCCTTGAGACCTCACATTCCCAGTCCTTCTCTCTGGTGTAATTGCATACATCTTGGGAATGTGTGAAATGATGGTAATATTCTTTGAAACTGTCCTTTTATAAAGACCCCACTTTCTACAAGGGGTCACAGTCTTTCTAATATTGAAGAGAACAAGCAAAACTGCGTTTAAGGTGAACTTTTACTTGATTTAAACAATACCACCTGCTAGTCCTCTGTAGATGTGAGATGAATAGATAAAAGCCGGCGATCACGTTTTATCACTATAGATTATTTGATATATGTGATCAATAGTCAAATCATTTTTATTTATTACATTGTTTTTTTTATTGCTGCTTTCCAAGGAAGATTTCCTTCTAAAAAAAGGGTTTTGTAAGGATGAGTTGTATTTTTTTTACATAATAAAATTAGGGATTTATATTATGTATTGAAATATTGTTATTATTTTTTGGGGAAGTCATAGAAAAAGCTTTTTGAGTTTTTTTTCAGGTTTTGTTTTCAAAGCCTCCATGATGCAGGATGAATGACATTGTAACTTTATTCTCTGGGTCAGTGCGAATATGACAATACCAAATTTTTCAATCTTTTCTTTTAATATTTTTATTTATTTATTGATTTATTTATTTAACTGTTTAACACCTTCAACCCCGGGCCTGTTTTCACCTTCCTGCCCAGGCCATTTTTTGCAAATCTGACATGTGTCACTTTATGTGGTAATAACTTTGGAACACATTTACTTATCCAAGTCATTCTGAGATTGTTTTCTCGTCACATATTGTGCATATTTGTCAACCATGCCAAATTTAGCAAAAATTTTGAAAAAATAGCAAATTTCAATTTCTCTACTTTCAAAATACATAGTAATTCCTCCAAAAATAATTATTTTACATTTCCCATATGTCTACTTTATGTTGGCATCATTTTATAACTGTCATTTCACTTTTTTAAGATGTGAGAAAGCTTAGTTTAGAAGCCATTTTTCAAATTTTTAACAAAATTTCCAAAACCATTTTTTTGAGCACCAATTCAGATATAAAGTGATTTTGAGGGGCTTACGTAATGGAAACCACCCATAAATGATCCCATTTTAGAAACTACAACCCTCAAATTATAAAAAACTGATGTTACAAACTTTGTTAACCCTTGATGTGTTCCACAAGAATTAAAGGAAAATGGATGTTAAATTTCAAAATTTCACTTTTTTGGTAGATGAATAATGTTAATATTTTTTTTCTTACAACACAGCAAGGGCTAACAGCAAACTAAACCTCAATGTCCATTACTTTGATTCTGCAGTTTACAGAAATACCCAATATGTGGTGGTAGACCTCTCTATGGGTTTGTGGCAGTGGTCAGAAGGAAAGGAGTGCCATACAAATTTTGGAGGCAGATTTTGCTAGAATGGTTTTTAGGCACCATTTTGTAATCGAGAGACCCTGACGTACCCCTACAGTGGAATCCCTCAAAAACCCCATTTTGGAAACTACACCCTTGAAAGAATATATTAAGGGGTGTACTGGCCACTTTGACCCCCTAAGCGTTTTACGGAATTTGGAAACACTTGGCTCTTGGGACAAGATGGCGGTTTGATTGGTACCATTTTGGGTTAAATATTCCTTTTTGATCACCTGCTATTACACTTTTTGTGAGGCAAGAGGGAAAAAAATGGCTGTTTTGGCATAGTTTTATTTTTTTTTATTTTTTACAGAATTCACCTGGGGGGCCATCTCATGTAATATTTTTATAGAGAAGGTTGTTACAGACACGGCGATACCCAATATATCTAACATTTTTATTTTTGGAAAGTTTTACACATTAGATGCATTTTTGAACAAAATAAAATATTTTTTTGTGTTGCCATTTTCTGAGAGCCATATTTTTTTTATTTTTCAGACAATTGTCTTAGGTAGGGTCCCTTTTTTGCGGGAAAAGATGACGGTTTGATTGGTACTATTTTGGGGTAAATATGCCTTTTTGATCACCTGCTATTACACTTTTTATGAGGGTAGGTGACCAATAAATGGCTGTTTTGGCATAGTGTTTTTTAAAAATTTACAGCATTTACCTGAGGGGGGATATAATGTGATATTTTTATAGAGCAGGTTGTTATGGACATGGCGATACCCAATATGTCTAACATTTTTATTTTTGTTAAGTTTTACACAGTAAATGAATTTTTGAACAGAATTAAATTTTGTTTTTGTGTTGCTATTTTCTGAGAGCCATATTTTTTGGGAAATTGTCTCAGGTAGGGTCTAAATTTCTGCGGGATGAGATGACAGTTTGATTGGTACCATTTTGGGGTAAATACGCCTTTTTGATCGTGTGGTATTACACTTATTGTGAGGCAAGGTGAAAAAAATGGCTGTTATGGCATAGTTTTTTAAAAAATTTTTTTACAGCATTCACCTGGGGGGCCATCTCATGTAATATTTTTATAGAGCAAGTTGTTATGGACGCGGCGATAACATTTTTATTTTTGTTAAGTTTTACACATTAGGTGCATTTTTGAACAGAATAAAATCTTTTTTTGTGTTGCTATTTTCTGAGAGCCATATTTTTTTTATTTTTTGGGCGATTGTGTTAGGTAGGGTCTAAATTTCTGCAGGATGAGATGACGGTTTGATTGGTACCATTTTGGGGTAAATACGCCTTTTTGATCGCCTGCTTTTACACTTTTTGTGAGGGAAGGTGACAAAAAAATGGCTGTTTTGGCACTGTTTTTTTTTTTTTTTACTGCGTTCACCTGGCGGGTGGATGATGTGATATTTTTATAGAGCCGATCGATACGGATGCGGTGATACCTAATATGTCTACTTTTCTTTTTTTCCCTTTTTTACATTTTTTTAACTTTATTTTGGGAAAAGTGTGCTTTTTTTTACTTGAAACTTTTATTTTTTGTAAAACTATTTTTTTCACTTTTTTCAACTTTTTTTTTCACTTTTAGGGGTCTGATCCCCTTTACAATGCATTACAATACTTCTGCATTGTCATGCATTGGCTGTAAGTGTATTACCAGTGTAATACACTTACAGCCTGCTTCCTGTGAGATCCAGGGGGCTGGATCTCACAGGCTCGCAGGCATGGCAGCCATGATGCCTAAGGAAGGCATCAGGCTGCCATCCAAGCCATCGGGTCCCCGTCACAGCGGCGCGGGGACCCGATGGACCCTCCTTCCTGCCGCCTGCTTTGCATGCTCCGCGGTCAGCGTTGACTGCGGTACTTCGAGGGTTAATACGCCCGCATCAGTGTTTTCACCGATGTGGGTGTACGCAACAGGGGTCCGGCTATTGGGAACAGCTGGCCCCCTGCAGCTGATTGGGCGCGCGCAGCTCCTGTACCCGCCCGATCAGTGCGCCGTAGTGCTATGGCGCTGGGTGGCAAGTCCCTTCCCGCAGCGCCGTACATGTACGGCGCTGGTCGGGAAGGGGTTAAACTGTTTTGTTGACTGTATTACAGTGTATTATATCTGTCCTCCTGATGGCAGACATTGGGTAACATAACAGACCTGAGGTCAATCTTTTTTGGCCTCCAGCTACCTTAGCAACCCAACGGGGAAGAATCTAATGGGTTAAATGGCTGGGATTGGAGTTAGCAAAGTGACTTACAATGTTGCTGCAGGATGCAACAAATCGGTGTATCAGTACTAGCACTATAAAGGCCAGTTCACATTTCCATCTCAAAATCAGCTCCAATAACACCTCAAAACAGCTTCCCATTCATTTCAAAGGGAAGGGAAGCACTTGCTTTTTTTCCACATAGAAAATAGAAGCAGCTTGCCCTATCTTGGGGCGGAATCTGTATTGAATCTCCCATTGAAATAAATGGAAAGCATAAAAAAACATCTCTGTGTGTGTCAATGTGTTTTTTGTGCGTTTTCTCCACAAACTGAAAATTTTGTTTTATACTAAAGTGAACACCCATTGGTTAAAAAATGCATAAAATTTGCAGATTCTGCATTGAATTTTTCAGGTGGATTTTCAAAATCTGTTGTATGCACATACCCTTGGAGCATTTATAATGAGGTGGAATTTGTGTTCAATGCACAATCTCAGATTATTCATGATATGCAGCTTCTCTTCATCCTCCCATTGCCTTCTGGCTTATGACTGACTATAATGTTCTCAATAATATAAGGTAAGATTTAAAAATATGAGTTACATTTTCATGTTCATCACCCCTGGCCTCAGATAGACCATCATTGAATGACTGATATATTCTCTACAAAGAACAGGGTTGATAAGTGACAGAAAACGGAGACCAACACCATAGGATGTTCACGGTTTTAAAGAGGACCTTTCATCACTCCTGACATGCCTGTTTTAATTCTTCATGCATTCCTCATGTAATAACAATTCTGGAGCATCTATTCTTATGTCTGTATGTTGTGTCATTCCTTTATTATTTGCACTAGAAGTTATGAATGAATTGCTATTTGCCTTCAGTAAGGGAACAGAGGGGAGGTAACAAGTTGGGGGTGTGTATCTGCACAGTCTGAATATGGCAGCACTGATAGGCTAGAGTCAGTCTGTGCAGATACACAGCCCCAACTGGTTACCTCCCTTCCCTACCATTACTGAAGGCAAATAGCAATTCATTCAAAAGTTCTAGTGCAAATAATAAAGGAATGGCACAACATGGAGCCATAAGAATAGATGTTCCAGAACTGTTAGTACGTGGGGAATGCATGAAGCTGTTACAATAGGCATGTTAAGAGTGGTGAAAGGTCCTCTTTAAAATGAAATGTTCAACCTGCCCATATGGAACCAGAATACATACTTTTGGCTGAGGTGGTACATGATGGGTTAAATGTTTATTAATACCTAGAGTCTATGAGCTTTGATAGTGTTTTGCAGGTGACTCTCTCAGTCCATAAAACCAACACATGGTAATTTATGATTCCTTAGAATATTAAAGTTCAGTGTAATTGATTGTTTTACTAGTCTGTTAATTTGAGATTTCTATATTGCTATATTCTTACTTTTGAAAATAAAGAGATTAGATGCCTTTTGCATTGTGTACGGCTATGACATTCTTTTCTCCAGTAATGGACTATTAAAGTATATGATTTACAAATTTATGTTACGCAATATCGATTCTGTATAAATTACACTAAAAGGGCAAATCTATTAAGGCAATTTGGAGGCGGTGATGCTCATTATTTGCTGTGGGTAAGTCTCCCTTCGCTAATTCGAGTTAGGCCCTGATTTGAAAAGTCATTCTGCATGTCTTGCTGATTAGATTATGATTTATATTGCTGTGCAAGTTTTTGCTTGGTTCTTTGAATTCTGCATTTGATCTTTTGCTCATTTTTACACACTATATTAATAAACTGTAGTTTTCTCTCCTTCATTTAGACTGGCGACTGCTGTAATATAGTCACTAGCTCAATTTCCCTTCTCATGCCCTGCCAATCACTTTATACGTTACCAGACACATAGGGGAATTTATTATGAACTTTGTGCCAGGAGCGTACCGTCAATAAGTCATGAGTGTAATTATTTGCGGTTTAATGCCACCGACACCATTTATTAAAAGGCAGGTGGGTTATTCCACAACTTAGTGTAACTCATTGGTCCAGCTTTTTAAACCCTCAGAGGTATCTTGCCAGCACCACCTACAGGAACTACTTCCCTATAAGTCAAGAGCCAACTTTATTCTTGGGATTTGACAAGGGAATATAGCTAGGCCAGATATCCATCTGTTGACGGCTGTTTCAGGATGGGGGTGGAGGTGCTTTCCTCTCATCAGTACGAAGTAGCTGGCTGGCTTAGTGCGATGTCTTGGAAGAGGCATAGGTAGGGTGCTGAAACTCTTTAAAGAGACCAGTCTCTTTAAGGAAGATCCAGCACCCTGCTTAAGCCAAAACCCTCAGCAAACAGTTTACATCCCTGGGGGAATTTTCAGCTCTCTATGTAGCATTCATCTACCAAAAAGATTTGTGCGACTTGTCCGCAATTTTAGAGCTGAGATTTGGCTATAAACGAAAGAGCCAAATCACAGTGGCATGAGACTTATATTGTGGTCTATAGTAGCAAACTTGCTTGTGGCTTCCAACCTGCGGTCAGAATCCAACAATGTTGGATCTTTTGGAAAAGTGGCACCGCAATTGCAGCATGTCACTACATGGCATCGTTACCCCAATGACAATAATTAGATGCAATGTTGTTGTGTAGCCCCCATCTTAAATCCCAGCCATTCAAATGAATGGACATCCATTCAATTTACTATAGGTGTGTACATACACTTAATTTTCGGTATTTTTTTAATTACAATATCAACCATAACATTTGATAAAATTTAAGCAAACATAATTCACTTTGACCTCAGTTCTTCAGCCACATTACACCAGCAAAAAGGGGTACTTTCAAATATTCAATAGATGTGATGGATCCGTCAAAGCTACATTCAGTTGGAATGCACTTATTTGTAAGGACTTAGGTATATGACAAGTCCTTGAGAATGTAGTCATAGGGCAGTGCTGCTAGCAGAGAACCCCTGCAGAATAAAGACATGTTGAAGCATGCCATGATTTATTTCTCACAGACTCCCATGTAAAGTTATACAAAAGTGTGCCTCTGTATAAAATTGTAGGTGGACAAAAAAGGAGCATGAACCTTTAACCCTTTTAACCACCGCCCTGTACCCATACATCATGGTGGTTGAGGGTACGTATGGAGCGGGCTGCTACAGTGAGCCCACTCCATACGTGATGGGTGCTAGCTGTATAATACAGCAGACACCGGGACATAATGATGGGGAATGGTGATCCCGCCGATCCCCATCATTTAACCCCTCAGGTGCCATGATCAACACTGATTACAGCAACTGTGAGGCAAAGCAGAGGGATGCGACTCCCTCTGCCTTCCGATTGGAGCCCCTGCAGTGAAATCACGGGGCTGTGATCGGTTACAATGGTAGCCAGGACGCTGCTGAAGCCTTCCATGACTGCCATAGTAAACTCCCTGCTGCTCTGTGCACAAGGCACAACTCAGCAAGGAGTGTGTCAAAATCCTATTCATCCTAATAGATCCACACTGTTAGATATTTCAAAAAATGATCCCTTTTCAGTGGCATATACCTTCTTCTCTGTCTTCTGTCCTGTAAAATAGTGACTGCCATTTGGGGCAATACTTCCAAAGCAAATAACAAAAGTTTGGATTCCCAAGATTTTTTGGGAAACTTGTAACAATTTGATTCATTTAAAAAGCATTCACTCATCTCTACCAAAGACCCTTCTGCCACATCGGAAGACACCAGTACATGGTAGGTGAGGGACCCTGTTACACAGTGGCATAACTAGAAATGATTGGGCCCCACAGCAACCCCTCCTCCTGTGCAACCCCCACTCCTGTGTCTAGTGAAGATCACTCTCTCAGACAAGGCCCGGAAGCTGCTCTGTTCTTTTCCTACAGTGTCTCTGTATATAATGTAATTTTATAATACCGCTCAGGGGGCCATGACAATAAAATCTTTTAGTTTTCCTCCTGGGCCCCCTGCTTCCCCTATAGCTACACCACATCTATTATAGCTTCTGCAGTGGGACTCAAGTTCACACTTGGATGATCGGATCCACTTCTGATTTTGACTTAAAAAAAAAAAAAAGAAACCCTAAACTGCACCAAACTGACAATACATGACTTTACCCTGCAAATATGTGTCTGCCGAAATATAGCCTGGGACACCACAGTGAATCTCATTAGCAAATGACAGACTCCTGCAAAGCCAGTGATTACTATAATAAGCAGATATCAGGGAATTGCTCTCCTGTTTGAGTGAAGGTGAACCTCCACTTCAGTGGAATAAAACCACAATCATGAGGTTAATTTACAGCTGTATAAGTGGGTCACCCAAATACTGCTAAATAAATTACGCATAGCAGTAATAACATACAAAACAAGGCAGGGAGTGAATGCGAAACATTTTAATCACAATGTCCCTTGAAGTGCAGTATGGTAACGGCCTGCCACTTGTACATGATTTACAATATGTGCGTCAATCATTTATCAATTAGGAGAAATTGCCAACTTCCTAAAGTATTCATTAGTACATAAACATGGTAAGAAAAGAATTTCAGATGATGGAATTTATTGCTGATATACTACACCACCTAGCATGGGTCAAGCACGGGAGCAGCGAGCTGTGGAATGCAGCCCGAGCCTTTGATCTCTCCTCCCCTGCGGAGAAGTAACAGAGTGCCAGAGGTGTTGATGGATCACATTGTTAGAGCGGCTACATGCTAGCACCGGTTGACCTTTGTGTCATTACACCAGTAAACCTACTTGTTAGAGCCTAGCATAAAGAACTTCGTCTCTACTGTTCAGCATATGTTTCAAATACTGTACTGTTTTATTGGAGTCTTGTCACTTTCCAGATGAATTGTAATTTTTTTTTTTAACAGTGTTATAGAAAGACACTTTTCTGTGTCTGTAAATATTCTGGAGAATATTAGTATTGAGCGAATCAATCCCAATTTCAAGATAAATTCGATTCACCGCAAAGCTGAATTTCCATGTGCTTCGTGATAGCGAATCAATTGTACCTGAAAAAATGTAAAAAAACAAAAAAAAAATCATACCTCATCCATTTTCTCACGACGAGCCGGCAGCCGTCATCTTGCTTGGAGATCTCGCAAGTAATCCTGTGCGTGGTGATGTATGACGTCACACCATCACGGGCCACACAAGATTTTGCGCCAGATGTTCAAGCAAGATGGTCACAAGCAAATGGATGAGGTATGATTTTTTCTTTTAAATTTTATACTTTGTTATTCATATCAGATACTGCTATCATGTATGAATGTGGCATCTGAGGGGTACAATGACAGGAAGCCACTACTTACAAAGAAATGCGCTTAGTGACGAAGTAATTTGTCACAAAGCAAATTTTCTTGTACATTGAATTTTTGAAGAATTCACTCATCTCTAGAGAATATTATAGAACTGTGTTTTGACCATTTTCCAAATATTGAAATAGGGTAATTTATATATAGTGCTCACCAGGAGAGAGATAATAGGTATGAGGTGCTCTCACCCTTGACTTCACCCAAAAGTCTTTTATAAAAAGGAAACTATAAATCTGCTGAATGGGTGGGCACACTCACATCTGGTTCTATGGTAGTTGATTGTTTATAAAAGGTTGTAATTGTGAGGGGTACCTGTTCAAAGTGATACAAATAGTGTATAGTTTTCAATATAAATGAGGTCGATTCATTAATGCTGTATAAAAAATATATTTTATTTCTAATATTTTACAATGTTTAAAATAGAACTTTGCTAGAAATGGCTGGGCCTAGTTTAAAAATAAAAAATGAAAAAAATAGAAAGGTAAAAATAAAAATATGCAAAATAAATTAATTAAAAATAATTTATGAATTGTGAACCTATTGAGAGAAATAAAATAGGGTGTGGGGTAGTCCCAAATCCTCTTTGCGTACTCCTTATAGATGTTATGTCTCTGTTCCTATACAGCACGCTGGTCAGAGTCTATATATTGTAAAGTATATATCAGGCACCTTCCGGTTGTGTTTGTAAAAAATGTCACATTTGGCGTGGGTTACTTCAACCTTTCCTGGCGCGCTGTACGGGTATTACCCGTGCTG
The DNA here is from genome assembly GCA_900303285.1 of Rhinella marina. Taxonomy (NCBI): domain Eukaryota; kingdom Metazoa; phylum Chordata; class Amphibia; order Anura; family Bufonidae; genus Rhinella; species Rhinella marina. The sequence goes on along the minus strand of ONZH01013953.1, from coordinate 1,917 downwards.
TACTCACAGTAAGTTGTCCTCTGTCTGGGCAGTCCGGCAGCACAGAGTGGCTGGGTGCGCGCGCTTTTCAGCGTGCGAGCAGCGTCCCACGTGGGTTCCTGCTTCGTTCAGATACCGCTATCATATCAGATACCGCTATCATGTATGAATGTGGCATCTGAGGGGTACAATGACAGGAAGCCACTACTTACAAAGAAATGCATTAGTGACAAAGTAATTTGTCACAAAGCAAATTTTCTTGTACATTGAATTTTTGAAGAATTCACTCATCTCTAGAGAATATTATAGAACTGTGTTTTGACCATTTTCCATATATAGTGTTATTATCAGTAGAGATGAGCGAGTAGTGTTCGATCGAGCCGGTATTCGATCGAATACTACTCTATTCGGCATACTCGATTTCAATCGAGTATAACGGCGATGGCGCACTTAGAATTCGTTTCCCCTCCCACCTTCCCTGGCGCTCTTTTTCCACCAATCAACATGCAGGGGGGGTATGACAGGCACGCTGAGCACGCTGGCAGCGCGAAAACAGCGTCTACATGGATTGGCTGGAAAAACCATGTGACCTCGAATATTAAAAACTCAGCTCTTCCTGCTCGTACGCATATGCTGCGTGAACTTAGTCAGGGACAGAGGCTGGAGAAGGGACAGACAGGTTTTAGCAGTTGGACAGGCAGGAGCGTGATTAAAAGCCCTTATCAGGGCTACTATAGTGCACTACAGTGATAGCTTTACTACAAGATACACTTTACAGAGAACGGCTGCCGTATTCAGGGATAGCTGCTGAAGTAGGGACAGAGAGAGGCATTAGTGGTGTATTAGGTGCTCTGCTACATACCAAACTATATTTGGCACTACTGTTCAGCGTTCTTTTTGGCTGAAAAACCCTGTTATATAACTAGTGTGTATATGCACCATCTGATCTGGCAGTATACGGCTGTGAATTTATTTTAATTTTTTTAAATACAGTTTATTTGGCTCTAGTGTTCTGGGTCTGTGTGCCTGCAATACCCTTTTTGTATACCAGATGTAAATACCCACCGTCTGTTCAGTTAGTACACGGCTGTGTACTGAAATATACAATATCTAAGGCCATTTAATTGGCCACTGTACTGTGCGTTCTCTTGCTAAATTATTTCACATACCTGGTGTAAATACCCACCGTCTGTTTCAAGTTACCTACACGGCTGTGTCCTTGAAATATACAATATCTAGGCCTTTTAATAGGCCACTGTACTGTGCGTTCTCTGTGCTAAATTATTTCACATACCTGGTGTAAATACCACCGTCTGTTCAGTTACTACACGGCTGTGTACCTTGAAATATACAATATCTAGGCCTTTAATTGGCCACTGTACTGTGCGTTCTCTTGCTAAATTATTTCACATACCTGGTGTAAATACCCACCGTCTTTTCAGTTACTACACGGCTGTGTACCTTGAAATATACAATATCTAGGCCTTTTAATAGGCCACTGTACTGTGCGTTCTCTTGCTAAATTATTTCACATACCTGGTGTAAATACCCACCGTCTGTTCAGTTACTACACGGCTGTGTACCTTGAAATATACAATATCTAGGCCTTTTAATAGGCCACTGTACTGTGCGTTCTCTTGCTAAATTATTTCACATACCTGGTGTAAATACCCACCGTCTGTTCAGTTACTACACGGCTGTGTACCTTGAAATATACAATATCTAGGCCTTTTAATTGGCCACTGTACTGTGCGTTCTCTTGCTAAATTATTTCACATACCTGGTGTAAATACCACACGTCTGTTCAGTTAGTACACGGCTGTGTACCTTGAAATATACAATATCTAGGCCTTTTAATAGGCCACTGTACTGTGCGTTCTCTTGCTAAATTATTTCACATACCTGGCTGTAAATACCACCGTCTGTTCAGTTACTACA
>ONZH01013952.1:0-31909 GCA_900303285.1 Rhinella marina | reverse complement strand
CTGAGAAGAGCAATCTACCACCTCAGGCATGCGCGCACTTTGGAGTCAAGCACTGGGCTGAGTGGGAGAAGGAAACGCAATACAACCTGCGCAAGGTCTTCCTGCCACTGCCTCTTCCCCTTTATTGTGTGCTGCACTGCGGTCCAGGCCTCCAGCCAGGACAGCCTCCACATCTGCCTGCCTCGGCTACTTTGGGGCCTTCTCTTCAGCCTCCTCTTCCCCCGCATCTTCGCTCTGCATTTCACACTCCTCGTCCCAACAACTGTCCATCTCGCAGGCGTTCGACCGCAGGCGGAAGTACGCCTCGAGTCACCCCCAAGCCCAAGCCTTAAACTGCCACATCTCCAAACTGCTGGCCCTGGAGATGTTGCCATTTAGGCTTGTGGAGACGCAGGCCTTCGCGACCTGATGCGGCTGCCGCACCTCGCTATTCCGCCCCAGCCGCACTACTTTTCCCGGCGTGCCGTCCGCCCTGCACCCAGCACGTGTCGCGTAACATCAGGCGGGCCCTGAGGTACGCAGTCAGCGCAAAGGTCCACTTGACCACCCGACTCGTGGACAAGCGCTTGCGGCCAGGGACGATACATTCTCTTTGACGGCACACTGGGTGAATTTTGGTGGAAGCGGGGACGGGGTCGCAAACAAAGATGGCCTACCTACCACCCCCGCCCAAGATTGCCAGCATGGGTTTCTGATAAACCTCCTCCTCCTCCTCCTCCTCCTCCTTCCTTTCCCATCGCCCTCAGCCGCTAGCTGGAAGCGTTGCAGCACTGGGCGGGGAGACGTCAGCAGGCGGTGCTTAAGCTCATTCAGCTTGGGCGACAGGAAGCACAGCGCCCCAGAGGTGAAGGGACGCCATATTGCAGGCAGACGGAGATGTTGGCTGGTCGCCTGCTGCAGCTAGGACCAGGCATGGTCGGTGGTGGCGATAAACGGCCGTAACCTGGTGGCGGCTCTGGAGCTTGCCGAACTCAATCACGTACCATGGCTGGCCCACGTTTTTAATCTGGTAGTCCAAAAATTTCTAAAGAACTTACCCCAACCTGGCAGAGCTACTGGTGAAAAGTGCGGCGCTTGTGGCGCCACCTTTCGGAAGTCAACTGTAGCTGCTGCTAGCTTAAAAAACTCCAGCAACGCCTCCATTTGCCTGAACATTCGGCTGTTGTGCGACCTGCCGACTCGCTGGAAATTCCACCTATTCCATGTTGGGCCAGGGTGTGTGAGCAGCAGAGAGCATTGATGGAGTACCAGATGATGAATCCACGCGTGCCTCCAACTCAGCTCCCTCAGTTTGCCAACCACGAGTGGCCATGGATGGCAGACATATGCGATGTACTGCGTATCTTTGAGGAGTCCACCCAAGAGGTCAGCAGCGAGGACGCTATAGTGAGCGTAACCATCCCGCTCCTATGCGTCCTTAAAGAATCGGCTCATCGCAATAAGGGAAAACCATTGCACCGCAGAGGAGACGGGGGTAGGAGGAGACGCAAAGGAGCTATACAGTCAGACAACACTTTTTGTCTGCTTCTCGTGGCCAGTTGCAGGAGGAGGAGGAGGATAAGGAGAGGAGGACGACGTGGAGGTGGCTGTGGAAGAGGAGGGAGGATGCTGGCGGCGAGGGTAGCAGTCAGGGCTGTGTGCGTCCGATTGGTTCAGCACGGATGGGGCGGAGAGGAGGCGGAAGAGGAAGAGGAGAAATGGCAAGTGATCTTTCTGGTGGGGGCAGTGACGTCATGCTATTCAGAGTCTGGCACACATGGCTGACTTCATGCTGGGCTGCTTTTCCCGCGGGACACACGTGTTGTCCGGATAGTGGAGAACAACTGTAGCTGGGTCTTCGACTCCTGGCCCCGGTATAAAGATAACGTCTCCTCTTTTATTCCGGTAGAGGAGAGGACGAATCGATTGCTGGAATACCAGAGGGAACTCGTGCAGCAACATGATGGAGATTTTCCCACCCACCATCGCTGGCGGCAGAGAGGAGAGGGTCTCCCAGAGTCCCACAACATCGATCAGGCCCACAGCCACCAGGGGAACACTCTCCAAGGTGTGGGACACGTTCATTGGCACGCCCCTCGTGCAAACTTCCATCACTGCGGGCCCGCTATCAGCCAGGAGGGACAAGTATCGGCGGATGTTGCGGGAGTACCTGGCAGACCGTACCCCTGTCCTCCCCGATCCTCCGGCGTCTACACTTACTGGGTCTCCAAGTTGGACACGTGGCTGGAACTGTCCTGTACGCCTTGGAGGTGCTTGCCTGCCCTGCCGCCAGCGTGCTATCAGAAAGGGTGTTCAGCGCAGCCGGGGGCATTATACAACCGATAAGCGCAGCCGCCTGTCAACCGACAGTGCCGACAGGCTGACGCTAATGACAAAATAACAGCAACGTGGATTGAACCCGGACTTCTGCTTCTCCACAGTTGGAAAGCAAGCACCCAAAAGTGAAGTGCCATACCTGTATGAAGATCCATTTCCTCCTCCACCTCCTCCCCTCCTCTCCTTAACCACGAGCCGTAGAATTGCTCCGTAAAAAAATACCAGTAATATATATATATTATGGCTACCCTTTGGCGCCACAACACAATTTTTAAGAGGTCCTCACCTCTTGGGCCTCCACCACAATTTTTAAGAAGGTCTCACCTCTTTGGCCTCCACATAATTTTTAAAGAGGTCTCACCTCTTGGGCCTCCCAACATAATTTTATAAGGAGGTCCCACCTCTTGGGCCTACCAAACAAATTTTCTCATGGGGCTACCTCTTGGGCCTACAAAACAATTTTTAAGAGGTCTCACCTCTTTGGCCTCGCCACATAATTATTATAAGAGGTCTACCTCTTTGGCCCCACTAATTTTAAGAGGTCTCACACTCTTGGGACCCTCCACATAATTTTGTAAAGAGGTCTCACATTCTTGGCGCCTCAACAATATTTTTAAGAGGTCTCACCTCTTGGGCCTCCACATAATTTTTAAGAGTCTCACTCTTGGGCTCCACATAATTTTAAGAGGTCTCACCTCTTGGGCCTACAAACAATTTTTCTCATGCCTCACCTCTTGGGCCTACAAACAATTTTTAACAGAGGTCTCACCTCTTGGCCTCCACATAATTTTTAAGAGGTCTCACCTCTTGGGCCTCCACAATAATTTTTAAGAGGTCTCACCTCTTGGGCTACAAACAATTTTTCTCATGGCTCACCTCTTGGGCCTACAAACAATTTTTAAAGAGGTCTCACCTCTGGGCCTCCACACAATTTTTAAGAGGTCTCACCTCTTTGGCCTCCACATAATTTTTAAGAGGTCTCACCTCTTGGGCCTCCACATAATTTTTAAGAGGTCCCACCTCTTGGCCCTACAAACAATTTTTCTCATGGCTCACCTCTTGGGCCTACAAACAATTTTTAAGAGGTCTCACCTCTTTGGCCTCCACATAATTTTTAAGAGGTCTCACCTCTTTGGCCTCCACATAATTTTTAAGAGGTCTCCACTCTCTTGGGCCTACAAACAATTTTTCTCATGGCCACTCTTGGGCCTACAAACAATTTTTAAGAGGTCTCACTCTTGGGCCTCCACATAATTTTTAAGAGGTCTCACCTCTTGGGCCTACAACAATTTTTTCTCATGCCTCACCTCTGGCTACAAACAATTTTTAAGAGGTCTCACCTCTTGGGCCTCCACATAATTTTAGAGGTCTCACCTCTTGGGCCTCCACATAATTTTTAAGAGGTCTCACCTCTTGGGCCTACAAACAATTTTTCTCATGGCTCACCTCTTGGGCCTACAACAATTTTTAAGAGGTCCTCACTCTTTGGCCTCCACATAATTTTTAAGAGGTCTCACCTCTTTGGCCTCCACATAATTTTTAAGAGGTCTCACCTCTTTGGCCTCCACATAATTTTTAAGAGGTCTCACCTCTTGGCCTCCACATAATTTTTAAGAGGTCTCACTCTTGGCCCTACAAAACATTTTCTCATGGCTCACTCTTGGGCCTACAAACAATTTTTAAGAGGTCTCACCTCTTGGGCCTCACATAATTTTTAAGAGGTCTCACCTCTTGGGCCTACAAAAAATTTTTTCTCAGGCTCACCTCTTGGGCCACAAACAATTTTTAAGAGGTCTCTCTTTCCCTCCACTTGAGGCTCTCACAACTCAGGCCTAATCTTGGGCCTACAAAATTTTTAAGGTTTCCACTAAGAGGTCTCCACCTCTTGCGGCCTAAACAGATCTTTCTACAAAAGAGGTCTCACCTCTTGGGTCTACACAATTTTTATTTGGTCACTCTTGGGCCTACAAAATTTTTAAGAGGTCTCACCCTCTTTGGCCTCTCACATAATTTTTAAGAGGTCTCACCTCTTGGCCTCCACTGGCCTCCACATAATTTTAACAGGTCTCACTCTTGGGCCTCCACATAATTTTTTAACGAGGTCTCACCTCTTGGGCCTCCACATAATTTTTTTAAGAGGTCTCACCTCCACTTAAGGGCTTGGGCTACAAACAATTTTTAAGAGGTCTCAACCTCTTGGGCCTACAAACAATTTTTAAAGGTCTCACCTCTTTGGCCTCACAAAATTTTTAACAGGTCTCACCTCTTGGCCTACAAACAATTTTTAAGAGGTCTACTCTTGGGCCTACAAAAATTTTTATTATGGCTCACTCTTTGGGTACTTAATCCACATAATTTTTAAGAGGTTCTCACTCTTCGGGCCTACAACAATTTTTTTAATCTTGGCCTTCTACGAGTGGTCTCACCTCTTTGGCTCCACTTAATTTTTTCGAGGGCTCACTCTTGGGCCTCCACATAATTTTTTCGAAGGGCTCACTTTGGGACCCTCCATATATTTTTTTCGAGGGGCTCACCTCAAGCTAACTTTGCGCACTCATTAAATATATTTCACAAAAGGACCTAGAGCCCTCGATGGGAGAGCTTTGTGTGGGGGCCTGTTATAGGGAAGAGATGCGGCCCTGCGGGCTCTAGCCTGCCTTCTCCATGAGCCTCTGGCCAGCCCGACGGCCTCTTCCTGCCTTTTGCGGTCCTACGCATCGGTCACATCCCCCAGCTTTACCTGCTAGACATGACACTGGGCCAGGTCGGGTCACTGACTTCGTCATACTCAACCACCTCCTCTTATACTGCCTCACTTTGCTACAACAGCCTCCCTTGCTGGCAACTGTGTCTCATCATCGTCCCTAATCATTTTACACTTTAGTGCCCGTTCCACACCACCATCAGCTAGAGATGGAGCTTGCTCCAGTGTTTGGGCATCAGAACAAACAAAATCCTCAGATAGCTCCTGCGATTCTTGCATGGGTGGGAACACTGGGTTGATAACATTGAGCAGGGTGGGAGGAAGGAGGGTCAGAGTGAGGTCCCTGCAGTTTCTGCAGGCGATCGACGAGACTGGACTTTGTGGACTTGACTGGGTGGTGGACAGATTTAAAAGGAGAATCTAGAAGGAGAAGGAGGGGTTTGCCGAGCTGTCTGTAAGGGTTGCGGAAATCCAGACAGAACCAAGGCCCAAAACTTGGGTGGGGGTAGCAGGTTTGCCCGTCCCCGCCTCCACAACATTCACCCAGTGTGCCATCAGGGAGATGTAGCATCCCCAGCCTCAAACCAAAGTGTTGGTGGTCAAATGGCCTTTTGCAGTAACCGTGTTACTCGGGCGTGGATGATGTTTTGGGACATGTGCCTGGGCAAGGCAGGGATGGCACAGAGGGAAAAATAGTGATGGCTTGATTGCTTCCCCCTTGCCTATGCCATCTGTGGTTGTCATAGGCAACGTGATTTTAAGGGGTGCAGAAATTTTATCTTCTTTTTTGTCTAGTTTGGCTTGGGGTCCATGGCAATGTAGAGGAAAGAAGGTTTTCCTTGTATGGTCTCACTTTACAGAGAGGTTACATTGTCTTTGGAGTGTATTGTTGAGAGGCTGTGATAGTGGCGTAATAGTGCGACTTGGGCGCGTTATATGCACCCAGACATGCTTCCCCTGCTGTCCCAGTTGCATTCCAGCAGTGTTGGCATCCTTTTCTGAGGTTTCAGGGTGGACTTGGTGACCTCCAAGTGGTCGAATTGAGATTTCCAAGTGGCGAGCATTTTTTTCCCATAGACTTTAATGGGATTCGATATTCGGTCGAATAGTCGAATTTTGCGATCTATTCGAATCGAATTTCGAACTTTCGAATATTTCACTACTCGCTCATCTCTATTTATAATCTGTCTGTACCTGAAAGAGAGTCGCTTAAGCAGTATATTGATGAAAGCTTGGCTATTGGGCACATTAGACCTTCTGAGTCCCCAACGGGGGCTGGGTTCTTTTTTGTGGAGAAAAAAGATGGTGGGTTAAGGCCGTGTATTGGTTCCCCCCGAGCGGATGTTGTCAGGGAACCGGGCTGGTCTCGCTGGTAAGTAGAGACCAGCTGTCTGGTGAGTAGGTCCCGGTAGTATCCCAGTTTTGCCTCCCTCTCTGATGGTGGGAAAAATTCCGCCATTTTGCGGCGGAAGCGAGGGTCCACCAGGGTGGCCAGCCAGTATTGGTCCCTCTGGCGGATGTCCACAATCCGGCTGTCACTCCTCAGACACTCCCGTAGGCACCTTGCCATCCGCACCAAGGACAATGAGCGCCTCTCCTCTCCACTGTCCTCGGTATAGTTCCAGGGTCTGCTGGGGTCTTCCTCCGCTTCCTCTACCACCTCATCCTCCATCTCCTCCTGTGATTGAGAGGCAGAGAAGCCAGGTGGCGCTGTGTGGAATGGCTGGGCATGGACATCTTCCTCCTCCTCACCCTCCATCTGAGCTTCATCCATCTCTGGGCTCAAGGCGATGTTCAGCCTTGGAGTGGTGGCCTGGGAATCCTCGCTGATGATGCTTTTCAGCGCACTTTCCAGAACATGGACGAGTGGGATGATGTCATTGATCCCATAGTCATTCCTGCTCACAAACAAAGTTGCGTCCTCAAAAGGGATCAACAATTGGCAGACTTCACGCATCATCTGCCAGTGTGTGACTTGGAAGTCGCAGTGTGGCGTGAAGCTGCCTGATTGCCCCATGAGGTAGTCTGTAACGGCTGACCTTTGCTCGTACAGGCGGTCCAGCATATGGAGGGCAGAATTCCAGCGTGTTGGCACGTCGAAAATTAGCCGATGTTGGGGCAGACTGCGCTGTCTCTTGATCCTGAGCAGGGTGTTCCTTGCAGTGTAGGAGTGGCTGAAGTGTTTGCACACTCTGCGTGACATCCTCATAAGGTCTTGTAGTGCAGGAAATGATCGAAGAAACCTGTGCACTATGAGGTTTATCACATGTGCCATACAAGGTGTATGACTTAGCCCTCCCTGCTGCAATGCAGAGACAATGTTCCTCCCATTGTCTGCTACCACACTTCCCACCCTTAGTTGACGTGGGGTCAGCCACTGATCTACCTCCTCCCTGATGGTCCGGAGGAGCTCCTGCCCACTGTGTCTCCTCTCACCCAGGCTCACCAAATGGAGGACAGCCTGAGAGCGCCGGGCCTGACATCGGTGGTAAGACACCGGGGCAGATTGTAATGCAGTAGAAGCGGCGGATGTTTGCAAGGTGGTGGAGGCAGAACTTCTGCTTCCCGCTGCTGGCCCTCTAAAGCACCGTGGAGGTGACAGTGGCAAGAATGGGCCAACTTCCTGATGGTCTTCTGGGAGGATGTTGACCCAATGGGCACTAACAGACATGTACTGCCCTTGGCCATAATTTGAGGACCAGACATCAGCACTCAGGTGCACACTCTTGGACACCGAGAGTCCCAATGAGTCGCCCACCTTTTTCTGCACATAACTGTGCAGTGATGGGACAGCTTTTGCAGAGATGTAGTGGCGGCTGGGGACTCGCCTTCTGGGGTGCGCACATGCCATGAAATCCCTAAAAGGCTGGGAGTCCACGAGGTTGAAGGGCAGGGACTGAAGCACCAGCAGCTTAACCAGATGTCCGGTCAGTTTCTGGGCCATGGGATGGCTGCTGGAATAGACCTGACGTCTGCCCATGGACTCAGTCAGGGATTGCTGCCTCATTAGCGGTGTACATGGCAGTGACACTGTGCTGCTGCTGGCAACTGAGGCTGACGAGCCCTGAGTTCCAGTGAGAGGATGCTGCATGATAGGATCTGCAGTGTATGGTACATCATGACAGGAGGTGGTATTGGGGTCACAGTTCTTCCAGGCCTGTTGGTGTTGCCTTTCCATATGCTTTCGCATGGATGTTGTCCCCAGATTATCACCCCTACCATGACTGACCCTCTCATTGCACAGCAGGCACAAAGCAATATGCTTATCTGTCCCCAGGCGGAAGAACTGCCAGACTACTGAGGACCGTGGTTTGCTGACAGCCACGGGGGGTCTTGCTGGCTGTTGACTGCCACTACTGCCTGAGGGTGCCCTCTCAGGACCAAGGCTTTGAGAGGGTGATCTCTGCCTGGTAGCTTGTCTTCTACCCCTCCCTCTTGTGCCTCGGTTGCTTGCAATAGTGGGATGTTGCTGTGTCGGTGGCACCTCTATTTCCTCCACCGACAATGCTGATGATAATGCTTCTTGACGGCGCCACGTCCGATCAGCGACATCATCATCAAAGTCAGGACCACTGCTACTTTCCTCCGGTGGCTGGGACAGGATATCAGGTGTGGCACTGGATGCCCCTCCTGGCTCTGTTGACTGCTTACAGCCAAAACTTCCTCTGGAGTCTCAGTACCTTCCACCCGCTGACTTTGGTGGACTTCCTCCTCCTCATCACTAAAAAGTGGTAGAGACTCCAAGGGCAGATCAAGGTTTGCAAAGAGTTCACTGGTAGAAGGTGCCCCAAAGGAGAGTGGCATTCTAATAACAGGGGATGGGCCAGAGGACTCTCGCTGACCGTCCCATGTAAGCGTGGTGTCAGATGATCCAGCGGATGCTTGACTCCTCGTTTGGGAGCTTTGGGCGGTGGAACTGGAGGATTGGGTAAGCCAATCTAGAACCGCTGGCTGTGTGGTTCTTACTTGACCAGTGGCCGTCAGGGGTAGCTGCACCCTGCTGCCACGCCTGTTACCCCGGCTGCCACCGGGCCTGGTGCTGCCACTTCTTCTACCCTCACCGCCTCCTGTTGCACTCCTTGCCTGGGAAGTGCTGGAAGTAGGACGCTTGGACATTTTTTTATTGTGTGGGGGAAAATGTAATGATATAATTTTTTTAATACTTTTTTAAACTTTTTTTTTTTATATAACTTTTTTTATCTTTTTTTAAAAACTTTTTTTTTATTTGTTTATAACTTTTTTTTGAAGTTTTTTTTAAACTGTTTTTGTTGTGGCTTAACGGGGTTGACAGCACCCAGCTGAGCAGCAACGTGTAGCGTGTACGGTCACAGAACAGGAATGCTACCTGTCCTGACTCTTTTCTCACAATTTTTTTTCTCACCCTATCTCTCCCTAGATGACACCATTTTTTTATTTATATGACTTCCTCTCCCTATCTCTACCTATCTCTTGCTTTCTCAGCCTCTTTCCCTATCTATCACATTAACTTCTATATCTAGCTTTTTCTTCCTCTCTCCTGCTTTTTTCACTAAACCTTTCTATTTCTTCTCTATCTCTCCCTGTATCTATCTACTTGTTTGACTATCTATCTATCTATCTATCTATCTATCTATCTATCTATCTATCTATCGATCTATCTATCTCTTTTTCCTCTCTATCTACTGAGCTCCTTTCTCTTTGAAGTCTGAAGACGCACTGACAAAATGTCGGCGCGATCAGGCACTTCCTGGTCTGTGTGGGTGACGTCACACATCTTTTTTTTTCACAGAAAACCAGGATACAAGGGATTATAGGAGTAATAATCCCTTGTATCCTGCTCTATTCTGTGAAAAAAGTACAGTTTTGCGTCGCCGTTTTTTTTTTTTTACCAGATTCGTTAAGAATCTGGTTCGTTACGGTTCGGTTCGCTCAAAATAACGGCGACGGAAAATATACGCATATAAGAAAATGTAAACTCAAATATGTGTATATTTAGGGTAAGGAATACGGCATATTCCATACCCTAAATATACGTATATTTGAGAAAGTTCGCTAATGTGTACGTATTTTATGAATTCTAACGCATTAGCGTACGCATTAGCGTACGCATTGGCGTACATTCTCAATGAATATGCGTATATTTGGTGTCGCCGTTATTTTAACCAGATTCGTTACGAACTTGATCAAAATTCGGTTCGGTTACGAACCGAACTTTTGGGAAAGTTCGTAACGAATCTGGTTTGTTACGGTTTGGTTCGCTCATCCCTAGTCTGTATCTTCAGTAAAACATGAATTATTACTCCAGTGATAATAATCATCCATAGTGGGGAATCATCAGGCAGATAGATGAGTAGATACTGTCAGGGGCGGACATGCCGCCTGTGCAGCCGGTTCGGCTGCACTGGGGCCCAGGGCCGGAGGGGGGCCCTTCTTGCCGGTGGCAGGGGAGGACGGCAATACAGATGGATACTGCGGGGCAAGGGAGAGAGAGGTGTCTCCCTTCCCGTTCCTCTGATAGGCTGCAGGCACTAGGCCTGTAGCCTATCAGAGTCCGGCACAGGCGGCGCAATGACGTCATCGCACCGCCTGAGCCGTACAGCGAGGGACACAGGCCGAAAGAGGCCTGCATCGCGTCGCTGAAAGAGGTAAGTATAGTGTTTATTTTTTTCATTTAAGCTTTGATCTGGCACACAGTGGGGGCACTATGGGGGAGGAGCACTATGGGGGCCACTATGGAGGAGGAAACACAATGGGGGCACTATGGAGGTGGGGCACTATGGAGGAGGAGCACAATGGGGGCACTATGGAGGGCACTATGGAGGAGGAGCACAATGGGGGCACTATGGAGGAGGAGCACAATTGGGGCACTATGGGGGCCACTATGGAGGAGGAGCACTACGGAGGAGGAGCACAATGGGGGCACTATGGAGGGCACTATGGAGGAGGAGCACAATGGGGGGACTAGGGAGGAGGAGCACAATTGGGGAACTATGGAGGAGGAGCACAATTGGGGCACTATGGAGGGCACTATGGAGGAGGAGCACAATGGGGGCACTATGAAGGAGGAGCACAATGGGGGCACTATGAAGGAGGAGCACTATGGGGGCAATCTCTAGGAGGAGCACTATAGGGGGCCCTATATATATACTGGCTCACATGGGGGGCACTATGGAGAAGGAGCACTATGGGGGCCACTATGGAGGAGGAGCACAATGAGGGCACTATGTAGGTGGAGCACTATGGAGGGCACTATGGAGGAGGAGAACAATGGGGGCACTATGGAGGAGGAGCACTATGGGGGCCCTATCTTGTATACTGGCAGACATGGGGGGCAATGTGGAGAAGGGAGGGGAAGAGCACTATTGGGGTCATTGTATAGGGGCACTTAGAGGGTTTTTGGGCACACAGTAGGGGGCATTGGCACACATTATTAGGGCACTATGGGGACATTGGCTGGCCGGGGGCACTAATTATTTTTATTAGTGGGACTTTGGGGAGCACTATTACGGTGGGGGGCACAGTATCAGCTTAGCACAGTTATTTTTGGGGAACATTTTGGTTATAATTTAGTGTCAGGGACACTATTTCCTGGGTGCAGTTATTTTTTAGGGCACTGTGTGCCAATAATTACTGAAGGCGGTAGTATTTGAGGGGGACTGTTTCTGCAGTATAGTTTTGGGGAGCACAGCGGGCACAGTATTGGGGGTGGCAGGATGGGGAGTTCAAGAAGGTGGGAGAATGATGGAAAAGTAGGAAACTAAGATGTCTATTTGTCAAACTAGAGAGAAGAGATGGCTGAAAGAATTTATCATGGCGGTCTGGTCTGAAAGGAGAAGATGAGGAAAGAGAAGATCTACATCTAAGAAGACGTCACTGGATGTAAGAAGTATGGGGCACTGTATTATGCTACTTTCACATGTGAGTTAGTGATTCTGGCAGGCTGTTCCAGCAGAGAACAGCCTTCTGGAATTCACCGGCTCTAGCACTGCTGGATGCAGAATGCCTGCCGGCCCCATTAACTATAATGGGGTGCGGCAGAGATCCACAATCTGACAAAAATGCCAAGAATCAGCGGGACACAAACTGCTGCATGCCTGAGTTTGTGTCCGGCCAATTTCTTGCATTCTCTGCCGGATCAGGTGGCCGGAGCGTAGTGCTGCATGTGTGAAAGTAGTCTTACCCTGTGTGTTTTGTATTGCTGTATGTAATGTTAGGACACCATAGGTTAGGTTGAGAATTTGGTTTGGGGGGGGGGCCCAGACACATTCCTTGTACAGGCGCCCTCTGCTGTCTGTGTCTGCCCCTGGATACTGTCCATAGAGAGGAAGCAGCCCCTGGGCATATAAAGCAGAGTCATCCAGCTTTCCATGGACTCCCAGTGACATATATTCCTCCCCAGTCTCTCATCCAGTACTAAGTATCACACTGGTCATGGAAGTGTCTGGATCTGATATTAGGTCCATGAAGCAGGAAGCGCAGTATGAACAATACTATAGGTTCCTTTAAGGTTTTGTCACTTTCTTGTTCAATAGTTTTTATTAAGGTTTTTTTGTTTTTCACAAAATAAGATGAAAACAGTACATAAGAAGTACATAGCATGCATGTCACTTACATATGTCTCTTATTATTAATATGTTCTTTGGTTCTATCATTTCTTTATTGGGCGGAAAGCTGCGTAGCCACGGCACACTGAGCTTCTACTGGCTCACACAACTCTCACCCTGCAAGTACATGTATATGCACATTCACAATTCAGGGGGAAAGTTAAAGAAGAACTCCCGGAAAAAAATTTATTCCATGTCCTGCTAGAAATGTACATGATGTAATCTGTAGTGAATGCCATTTTCTTACCAGTGGCTGTATTTTTGAGTTATATCTCCCTCATGTTTCTCATCTGTGTCATGCGACTAGGAATCAGACCCACCAACTCACACATAGACTTATGTGTGGACAGGAAGTCTAATTCTCTATGTATTCCTATGGGAGCCTCACTTTCAGTCTCATAGGAATGAATAGAGCAGTGACTGGCTTCCTGTCCTGGGTCAGTTGGAGGTCAGGGAGTTGGTCACATGACCCAGCTACAATAAGAAGAGAGTGGATAACTCTCAATTTCAGCCTCTGATAAGAAGATTACATTCACTACAGATTACATCATGCACCTTTCTAACAGGTCAGAGAATAAACATTTTTGTGGGAGTTCTTTAAGAGAATAAAAAAAGAAATAAAAAAAGAATGAACGAATTATATAGAAAATAATATAAGAAGGAAACAACATTTAACATGGTGCAGCAATTGATCCTTTAGAACATTATTCTTCTTAGGTACTCTATGGTATCTAGTCATGTTATTTTGTTATTGTTATTGTTATGCATCCATTAGTGACATGAATCTTGAGTCCGTCCAAATTTTCCATTCTTTTGAATATTTTTCAAAGTTGTTTTTATTTTTAGCTGCCATTTTCTTGAATCTACAGTAAATGTTTACTTTTTTGATATTTATAGGAACTTCTGGAATTAAATCTGTTTTCCATTTACTTGCTATGGCTTGGATAGCTGAGGTGAGTTTGTGATGTATAATTGTTATTTGGGTTTTATCTTTCAAGTGGATATCTAGTCTAAGTAGATAGAAAACAGGACTGAGAATTATATCTTTCTTCAATAGGTTAAAGATTTGCGTTTGTATATTATTCCAAAATTGTACAATTTTAGGGCATTCCCAAAATATATGTAGTAGTGTTCCTATTTGTCCACATCCTCTCCAACATAGACTTGAGGAATCTCCATATATTATATCTGTATGGTGTATAGTACCATCTGAAAATCAATTTTGCATATGCTTCATGATGATCAGAGCAGGACGAACTGTTCATTGATGATAGAAATGCTTTTTGCCACTGAGTTTGGGGGATTTTTATGTTGAGATCTCTTTCCCATTTTGTTATGTGGGAAGTATGAGTATCTAGGTAGGGTTCAGTTAATTGGGATTAGACTATTTTAAGTCCTTTCTTTTTCGAGGATTTGATTTTATTGTCTAATACGATATGAATTAATGGAGGAACTTTAGGTATGGTAAATGATGTGTTATTCAAATAGGTTCTGACTTGTAGATATTTATATAAATCTGATTTCCGTAATTTATATAGTTCACATATTTTTAAGAAGTTGTTCAATATGTTTCCCTGATATAGTTGTTGTATATGAGTGATTCCTGCTTGCTTCCATGTACTGAGAGATAAATCAGGTATGCATTGCTTAATTCTAAAGCTTGGATGGGGATTGGGATGTCTTTCAAAACCTTATCACTGGATGATATCTTTAGGTATTTCTGCCAGGGGGTGATAGTGTCTTTAATTATTGGGATATTTGGGATATTGACCTATAAGCCGGATAGGTTAGGCTACTTTCACACTGGCGTTATTGCTGGATCCGACAGGGTTCAGCAATAACACTTCCGGTACTGATAATATAACCATATGGATCTGTAATGAACGGATCCAGTTGTATTATCTTTAACATATCCAAGACGGATCCGTCATGAACTCAATTGAAAGTCAATGGAGGACGGATCCGTTTAATATTGTGTCCACACCAAACCGATCCATCCCCATTGACAGGGGCGGGCTGGGCCGGGGGGCAGGAGGGCACTTGCCCCCCGGGCCGGTAGATCCAGGGCCGCTGTGGCCCCTGAACTCAATTAAATCTGCGTCCACTGGACGCAGATACAATTGAGCCTGCAGCAGCGCCGGCGGGACAAGGGAAACACTGGTTCCCTGCTCCGCTATTCCCGGCCGGCGCACTGATGTGACGCAGCACGATGTCATCATCAGACCGCCTCCGACATCCGACGTAGCAGACCCACCAGAAGAGGCCGGGTCTGCATCGTGGGACCGCGCCAGAACAGGTGAGTGAACTGCACTAAGTACCCTCCCCCATTCTATCCATATGCTGCCTTAACCCTACTAGTGGCCCCTGACCCCTACAACCAGCCCTGCCTGACCCCTAATACTGGCCACTGGCCCCTGACCCCTACACTAGTACTGACCCCTAATATTGGCCCCTACCCTAGTACTGACCCCTACACTAGTACTGACCCCTAATACTGGCCCCTGACCCCTACACTAGTACTGACCCCTAATACTGGCCCCTGACCCCTACTCTAGTACTGACAACTAATACTGGCCACTGACACCTACCCTAGTAATTACCCCTAATACAGTCACTAATCCTAATACTGACCCGTAATACTGTCCTTAACTCTAATACTATGCCATATTGACCCCTAATACCGACACCTAACCCCAAGGCCACGTTCACATGACCATATGTGTTTTGCAGTCCGCAAATTGTGGATTCGCAAAACACAGATATCGGCCATAGGATTATAACTCTAATAGTATAGGATTATTGTCCGTGGATCTTTTTTGCAGCGCCACGGAGTGGAAGTACAGATGAGGACAGCACACGGTGTGCTGTCCGCATGGAAATACGGTCATGTGAATGTACCCTAATGCTGACTGTAACCCCAATACTAACTCTAATACTGACCCTAATCCTAATACTAGCCCTAAGTGTGCATACAGACGACCATTTTTCTGGGTCTGCATCCGTTCCGCAATTTAGCAGAACAGGTGCGGACCTATTCATTTCACTGCAAAACACTTTCGCTGGTCTGAATGTAGTCTTATGCTAATACTAGGCCTAACCCCAATACTGACCCCTAACTCTAATACTGGTCCTAATGCTAATACTACGCCTAACCCCAATATTGACTCTAATATACTAACCGTATTACTAATCCTAACCCAAAATCTGACCGTAACCTTAACTACAACCCCTAATACCTCACACAGTGACCATAGTATCTGTACCCACTGCATCTTTTATATTTCGTACCTGACGTATCAGTACTCTGTGCGTATACTATGTGTCAGGTACAAGATATAAAAGATGCAGTGGGTACAGATATATAGTATATACAGCACTGTATTGATATGTTAGGTACAATTTATAATACATGCAGTGTGTACAGGTATATAGTATACAAAGCAGTGTACTCATGTGAGATATGAGGTGTAATTTATACCTCATACCTCACATATTAGTACACTGCTGTATATATTATATATCTGAACACACTACATCTATTATATCTCATACCTCACTTATCAGTACACTGCTGTATATATTATATATCTGTACACACTGCATCTATTATACCTCATACCTCACATATCAGTACACTGCTGTATATACTACATACCTGTACACACTGCATCTATTATACCTCATACCTCACATATCAGTACACTGCTGTATATACTATATATCTTTACACACTGCTTCTATTATACCTTATACCTCACATGTCAGTACACTGCTGTATATACTATATATCTGTATATACTGCATGTATTATACCTCATACCTCACATATTAGTACACTTCTGTATATACTATATATCTGTATATACTGCATGTATTATAAAAGTATAATACATGCAGTAGATACAGATACTGTATATAGTATACACAGCCGGTGTACTGATATGTGATGTATGAAGTATAATAGATGCAGTGTGTGCAGATATATAGTATATACAGCAGTGTACTGATATGTAAGGTATACGGTATAATAGATGCAGTGTGTTGAGATATGTTGTGTATACAGCAGTGTACTGATATGTGAGGTACGAGGTATAATAGATGCAGTATATACAGATATATAGTATATACAGCAGTGTACTGATATGTGAGGTACGAGGTATAATACATGCAGTATATACAGATATATAGTATATACAGCAGTGTACTGGTATGTGAGGTATGAGGTATAATATATGCAGTAACTAGATATGTAATATATACAGCAGTGTAATGATATGTGAGGTATGAGGTATAATAGATGTAGTGTGTACAGGTATATAGTGTATACAGCAGTGTACCGATATGTGAGGTACGAGGTATAATACATGCAGTGTATACAGATATCAGTGCACTGCTTCTATTACACCTCACATATCAGTACACTGCTGTATATACTATATATGTGAGGTATGAGGTATAATACCGGTAGATGCAGTGTGTACAGATATATAATATATACAGTGGTGTACTGATATTTGAAATACAAAGTGTAATTTATACCTTATACCGCACATATCAGTGCACTGCTGTATATACTATATATCTGTACCCACTGCATGTATTATACCTTATACCTCACATATCAGTACACTGCTGTATATACTATATATCTGTATCCACTGCATCTATTATACCTCATACCTCACATATCAGTACACTGCTGTATATACTATATATCTGTATCCACTGCATCTATTATACCTCATACCTCACATATCAGTACACTGCTGTATATACTATATATCTGTATCCACTGCATCTATTATACCTCTTGTCATTTGACCTTCAGCAACATGTAACCATGACACATCTTTTGTTACCCACTACATTCTAGCTTCTGCAGAGTATTATAATACAGTGTGTGTACGCTGTATTCAGGGGGCAGATAGAAGCATATACATAAAGGAGGCACATAAAGGGGACACTATTTTTAAAGGGCACAAAACATGTAGCACTATATACAGAGGGCACAGAGTATGTGGCACTATATACAGAGGGCAAAGGGCATGTGGCACTATATACAGAGGGCACAGAGAATGTGGCACTATATACAGAAGGCACAGAGCATATGGCACTGTATACAGAGGGCACAGAGTATGTGGCATTATATACAGAGTGCACAGAGCATATGTCACTGTATCCAGAGGGCACAGAGCATGTGCCACTATATACAGAGGCCACAGAGTATGTGGCACTATATACAAAGGGCGCAAAGCATATGGCACTGTATACAGAGGGCACAGAGTATGTGGCACTAACATTGGGGGCCCTGTGTGTAGCACTAATGCTGCTGTTATATTCAGGGCACAGCATGTGGCACTGAGATGAGTCTGTGTCAGTCTGCAGGATACCAAAGTGTTGATAAAGAGAGAAACTGAAGAGATCTTCTCGGCAAAATCTGCAGAGCTGAATTGTGGACGGGAGAAGTCATCATGGTGGTCTGAACCAGATGGAGAAAAACTCAGGAGGAGACGACATCTGTAAGTCACTAGATGGAAGTGATTATTCTGCTACTGACTGTGTATGATGGGAGCTGTAGTCACCTGGATGATCTACAGCTGATGATGGGTGGTATCAACAACAACTCCCAGCATCCCTTTACTGCTGTTCAGGCCATACTGGGAGCTGTAGTTTCATATGGCGAGGACTGACCTGACTACTCAGATGGTATCTGTACTAAACATTTAAAATCTGGTAATGTATTTATGTAGTGAACTTGATTTTGGTACTGTATTTGACTTATGGGTTTGGTTTTGGTGATATATATATAGTGAATATATATAGTGAACTTGGTTCTGGTGCAGTATTTGACTTCTAGGTTTGGTTCTGGTGTTGTATTCATGCAGAGAACATGGTTCTGGTACTGTATTTGACTTATGTGTTTGGTTCTGGTGCTGTATATATATAGTGACGTTGGTTCTGGTACTGTATTTGACTTCTAGGTTTGGTTCTGATGCTGTATTCATGTAGTGAACTTGGTTCTGGTGCTGTTTTTGACTTCTAGGTTTGGTTCTGGTGATATATATATGTAGTGAACTTGGTTCTGGTACTGTATTTGACTTATGGGTTTGGTCCTGGTGCTATATATATGTAGTAAACTTGGTTCTGTACTGTATTTGACTTATGGGTTTGGTCCTGGTGCTATATATATGTAGTGAACTTGGTTCTGTACTGTATTTGACTTATGGGTTTGGTTCTGGTGATATACATATATGTAGTGAACTTGATTCTGGAGCAGTATTTGACTCATTGGTTTGGTTCTGGTGCTGTATTCATGTAGTGAACTTGGTTCTTGTGCAGTATTTGACTTATAGGTCTGGTTCTGGTGTATGTATGTAGTGATCTTGGTTCTTGTTCTGTATATGTGTGTTATACGTGCATCTGATACTATACTTCAATCTAATACCATTCATTCACATCTGAGTTCGGGCCACTGTCACAGATTCTGTCAAAAAGACCGGACAGAAAAGTCCTGCATGCAAAACTTTTTTGTCCGGTAGAGAAGCTGCTTCCTGATCAGATCCCATTATGGAGTCTCTTCAGCTCAGGAGTTGGTAAATCTTGCCCCTCTAATCATCAGGCTGTTGCTACGGACTCATGTTCTGTATCTGGGATTGCACATGTGCGTGTGATCCCAACATGAAAACACAACCGGCTGCCGCCTTTTAATTATTTAAAGCCCAGTTACCTATACCGACTTTATATGGTAGGCGGAGTTAAACAGGTTAAGGTGGGGCGCTACACATGGGCCAGTGCTCTGTGCTTGCCCCCCGGGCTAAAATTTGCCAGCCAGCCCCTGCCCATTGACTTGCATTAGGGGTCATTCCGGATCCGTCTTGGTGCGGATCCTCAGGACGGAGAGCAAACTGCAGCATGTTGCGGTTTGCTCTTCGGTCTGGAGACGCAAGTGAACTGAATGGAATACATTTAGGAGCCTCCGTTCTCTTCAGTTCAGTTTTGTCCCCATTGACAATGAATGGGGGCAAAACTGAAGCGTTTTATTCCGGTATTGAGCCCCTATGACGGATCACAATACCGGAATAAAAGAACGCTAGTGTGGAAGTAGCCTTAGCTAGAAGGATATTTTTATGTTTGCTTTTCCATATTTACCCAGATCTTATAAGGGCTGTTATTCCACCATTCCAAGGACTGTTGTATAAGATTTGCCATATGATAAGCTGGGAGATCTGGGATTCCCAAGTCACAAGATAGTTTACTTCTATTTAAGATACTCATAGCAATTCTTGGTCTCTTGTTGCCCCAAATAAATTTATTTAGTTGGGATTGGAACTTCTGCATTATGTGTACTGGAACGTTTACAGGAATAGTACGGAATAAGTATAAGAGTTCTGGCAATAAGAACATCTTATAAAATATTATTCTACCCCGCCAAGAGATTTCATATGTATTTAGGTGATTAATATCTTTCTATAGTTGTGCGTATACAGGGATAAAATTATGTTTAATTATATTATCTATTGGAAATGTGATAGTCACGCCTAAATATGGGATGGAATTATTTTTCCAAATATATGGAAAAGTTGCTTGCAGAATAATTAGTATTAATGATTTAGTATCATTAACCTTGTAGTAGGATATTTCACCAAATGATTTTATTATCGTTTGGATTTTACTCAAAGCTTTCCTAGATTCAGATGTACAGATTAAAATATCATCTTCAAATAAGCTTATTTTATGGGAGAATTCTCCTATCTTTATTCCAGTTATATCTTTAGTTGATCTCATGGATTCTGCGAAGGATTCTAATGCGAGCGTAAAAAGAATGGGTGATAAAGGACAATCTTGTCTTGTACCGTTGGTTAAAAGGATGAAGATAATATACCATTAGTTAGTATTCTTGCCGAAGGATTGTGGTATAAGGCTTTAATCGCCTTTAGAATATAGCCTGAGAAACCGTGTTTTTCTAGGGTATTGAACATATAGCCCCAATGTTGTCTGTTGAATGCCTTCTCTGAGTCCAAAGAAAGACGCAGAGAAGGCACTCCCCCCCTCTGGACATGGTGTAGAATATTCAGTATTCTCCTGGTCCCATCAGAAGCCTGCCTCCCTGTAACAAACCCTACCTGGTCAGGATTTATCAGATTGGGTATGATGGTTGCTAATCTCGTAGCGATGGTTTTGGCGTATATTTTAGCGTCTGTATTTATTAATGATATTGGTCGATAATTTGTCACTAACGTGGGATCTTTGTCTGGTTTTGGCATGGTGATTATTGTGGCTTGCATCATTTCTTCAGGGAAGAAGCCAACCATAGCCGCTACATTGAGTATCTCCGATAGATATGGGTTTAATATGTCAGAAGATGTAATATGTGTGAAAATTCTCAGCTCCAAGGATAGAGATAGAATACTGAGAAGAGCGAGAGAAAAAACAGATCTACAGTATAATGGCTGTAAAGTTTCCATCTATCCTGACTTTTCTAGAGACACACAAGAAAAAAGACATAGTTTTGTGGCAATTAAAAAAAGGCTGGCTCAGGCGAATATTAAATATTCCTTCATTTTCCCGGCTAGACTCCAGGTCATTTTTGAGGACAAGATCCATATTTTTGAAACACCAAAGCAAGCTGTGGAATGGATGGACACTAAAGGATTAAAATAATTTATTAGTATGGTAGGACGGTAGATTACATGTCAATTCAGAAGTTGGAGTGGGTATTGGGTGGGGGGTGGGGAGTAGTTCTGGAATAGAGTTCCCAGGTATTATTAGGCTGGGGGCAAATGGGGGAATGGGGGTGGAGGGTGAATTTGGGGGTTGGGTTGGTGGAGCGAGGGGAGGAAGGAAAAAAAAAAAAGAAAAAAAGATTCCCCCCCCGGTATAGTAGGTTTGATGGAAACTCATTTGACCAAAGATACTATACATTTTTGAAGAAGAACTGGGTTGGAGTTAGTTATCATTCAGTACACACAAGTTACTCTAGAGGCGTCTCTGTATTGATACATCCGAAAATTGACTTTATATGTATATCTCAGCTCTGTGATATGGAGGGGAGATTTATTTTTTTATTTGGTAGATTATGGGGTATAAAATGCATCCTTGCATTTGTGTACATTCCCCCCCTCATATTCTCCATACATACTGGGTCAATTATTGTTGTTTATGGACCAAAAGGATAGTTATGCTACTATTATAATAGGCGACTTTAACCCTTTCACTCCCGGAGGTTTTTTCGGTTATGCATTTTCGTTTTGCGCTCTCTGCCTTCAAACAGCCATAACTGTTTTATTTTTCTGTTCACATAGCTGTATGAGGGCTTGTTTTTTGCGGGACAAGTTGTACTTTCCAACGCCACCATTTAATATTGCATATGGTGTGGTGGGAAGCGGGAAAAAAATTCCAAATCGGGTGAAATTGCAAAAAAATAAACGCTATTCCGCTACAGTTCTACGGGTTTCTTATTTACAGCGTTCAATGTTCATTAAAACTGACCAGTTACTTTCATTCTACTGGTCAGTACGAATCCGGCAATACCTAATATGTACAGTTTTTCCTGCGTTTTGATAGTGATAAAATAATTAGAAAGTTGTCCTTTTTTTTTTTTTTTTTCCTTGTCATATCTTGGCCACTATAACTTTTTGGTATTTATGTGTACGGAGCTGTATGGGGGCTCATTTTTTGCGGGGCGATCTGAAGTTTTTATTGATACCATTCTGGGGTGTGTATGACTTTTTGATCACTTTTTATTTAAAAAAAGCGACAAAAAATGGCGTATCGCCATTTGGACGCTTTTTTCCGCCACACAATTCGCTGTATTGGAATTTTTTTTATATTTTAAAAGTACGGGCATTTTCGGTCACGGTGATACCCATGATGTCTATATTTATTGTTATTTAGGTATTTATTTTTTACTTATACGGAAAGGGGGGTGATTTGAATTTTTATATATTTTTTATATATTTTTTAACTTTTAAAATTTTTTTGTGATTATTTTAAAGCTCAAATATGAGCTTGTGTTTTTTTTCTTTATGAGCAATCAGGGATTTACTAGCTTGAGATAAATCCAAGAATTGCTCATTTCTTATCCTGGCCTGCCATCTAGTGGCCAGAATAAGAATTGCACTTTGAAAGCTATAAACCTCATCAGCGAGGTTTACAGCTTTCAGATCGTGTACAGACACCCCGATTGGCCACACGGGGTGTCTGTACACCACCTGGAAGCGGACGCAACTAGATGCCGTGATCACGTGTGATCACGGCATCTAAAGGCCCAGCAAGACGCCGGCGATCGGGTAAGTAGCGGCAAGTCTCTGCTGTTAGAAACAGCAGAGACTTGCCGGCCATGACGCCCGCCGCACTTGCGAGCGGGCGCCATGTGCCCGCATTGCCCCAGCGCCGTACATGTACGGCGCTGGGAGTCTAAGGGTTAAGTTATATAGTGATAGTTTGCGATCATTTTTGGATTGAGTATTTTGGTGTCTGTATTATTCTCTTTTAAGAATGTGATTTTGGATTTATTTCTTTGTTGTTTAAATCCATTAGCCATGAATGAAGTTGCTTTATTATTTTGAAAATAGTATTTTTGTTTTAGTTTACTGAGATTTTGTTCACATTTGTCTAAAAGCGATATTCGGATCTCATCCCTTAGTTTGGTTGTTATATTTTTTAGGTGGTCATTGGGTTTCTTTTTATGTACTTTTTCAGCAATGGATAATACTTTCATTTTTTTCTTGTAGTAATTTTTGTTTTTGTTTCTGTATTGAGAACCATATTTGATTAGCATACCTCTAATAAATGCTTTATGTGCATTCCATAAAGTGAATCTATTGACCTCTGGAGAATCATTGAGTTGAAAATATTCTTTAAGATCTTTAGTTAATTTGTCTTTTATTGTTGGATCAAAAATTAAATAACTAGATTTGCATTTCCAGAAGAAAATACATAGTGCTTGAAAAGGGTGCACCTTTAACAGTGACTTCAGAGTACACCTGTGTGACTGCCCCTTTAAGAGTGTCTTCTCCTTTAAGAGTTACTGCCCCTTTAAGAGTTACTGCCCTTTTAAGAGTGACTGTCCCTTTAAAAATGACTATCCCTTTAAGAGTGACTATTTCTTTAAAAATGACTACCCCTTTAAGAGGGACTGCCTTTTAAAGAGTGTCTGTCCCTTTAAGAGTGTCTGTCCCTTTAAGAGTGACTGCCCCTTTAAGAGTGACTATCCCTTTAAAAGTGACTGCCCCTTTAAGAGTGTCTGTCCCTTTAAGAGTGACTGTCCCTTTAAAAGTGACTGCCCCTTTAAGAGTGACTACTCCTTTAAGAGTGTCTGCTCCTTTATGAGTGTCTGCTCCTTTATGAGCAACTGTCCCTTTAAGAGTGCTGCCCTTTTAAGAGTGACTGCCTATTTAAGAGTGACTGTCCCTTTAAGAGTGCCTATCCCTTTAAGAGTGACTATCCCTTTAAGAGTGTCTATCCCTTTAAAAGTGACTGCCCCTTTAAGAGTAACTGTCCCATTAAGAGTGCTGCCCCTTTAAGAGTGACTATCCCTTTAAGAGTGACTAACCCTTTAAGAGTGGCTGCCCCTTTAATAGTGGCTGCCCCATTAAGAGTGCCTGTTCCTTTAAGAGCGCCTATCCCTTTCAGAGCACCTATCCCTTTAAGAGCGTCTGCCCCTTTAAGAGAAACTGTCCCTTTAAGGCTAACTGCCCCTTTAAAAGTGGCTGTCCTTTTAAGAGTGTCTGCTCCTTTATGAGTAACTGTCCCTTTAAGAGTGACTGCCCCTTTAAGAGAGACTATCCCTTTAAGAGAGTCTATCCCTTTAAGAGCGTCTATCCCTTTAAGAGTGGCTGCCCCTTTAAGAGTCACTCTGGAAAACCCCTTGAAGTTTAACAGTTTAATAGAATCCAAAATGGCGGATTAACCCCTCTTCTGCCAGTACGCGTCCCTAAGACCCATGATCATGGCTCCTTACAACGGACATGTGAATGTCCCCTTAACCTCAGGTCTGAGGAATCTCCCCTCTATATTATCTCTATGTATCTCTAAGCCTTCTCCACTGTGTGTACGCTGTGCCATATATGGTGCTGCCTATTTGCATATTGAGCTGTGATTGGTTGATTGGTCTCAAGTTTAGCTTCTCCATTCATTCCTATGCAACTCTTATCCTCAGGTCTGGGGGGCCTCCTCTATATTATCTCTATATTCATCAGATCAGCATCTGATCGGCGGGGGTCTGACACTCGGGACCCCTGCCGATCAGCTGTTTGAGAAGGCAGCTGCGCTCCAGGAGTGCCGCAGCCTTTTCACTGTTTACCGCAGGCCCAGTAACGTCACGACTAGTATCACTGGCCTGGGCGGGGCTAAGCTCCATTCATGTGAGCAGAGCTCCTGGAGCGCTGCTGCCTTCTCAAACAGCTGATCGGTGGGGGTCCCCGGGTGTTGGACCCCCGCCGATCAGATGCTGATGATCTTTCCAGAGGATAGATCATCAGCTTAAAAGAATTGCAGAACCCCTTTAATCCTGTTTATTAAAAAATAGATAAATTTGATTTTGGCCCTAAATACCCTCTAATACCTCATTACTATCAACCTATGGTATTAAATTATTGTGTAATAATTAGAAGTTAACCTGTTGCAGCTCAAAAGCATCTTAAAATGCCAAATTGAAAACTTATGGATACTCAGTGGTACTTCTTGCAATTTAATAAATGCATGTTGTAGGTGACAGGTTACCTTCAATTACTTGTCTACATATTGGTGGCCTATCACCAGGATCTATGCCCAATATGTGATAGGTCTCGGTGTAAACTGTTGGAAACATACCTATCATACACTGCAGGGTTGCCAACCATCCGTAGATTCACAGACAGTCCGTAAAAACGGTGTTTTTTTCTGCCGTCCGTAGCGTCTGGCAGAAAAAAAGCCTGTCCGTGAATCTACTACAGTATTCACGGCACATTTGCCTTGAATACTGTGGATCCATGCAGGCTCCGCCTGCCATGTACAATAGGCCGCAGGCAGGTCAGCCTGCAGCCTAATGTTACACAGTAACACAGTTAGTAATACGTACCTCTATCCTGGGCCCGGCGCAGGCATCTCGCTCTCTGATGACGTCACCACGTATGTACAGACGTGATGACATCATCATGCGGCGCGCCGCCCGCCCGCGCCGGGACGGAGTTACAGGAATCAGGTAAGTATATCATTTTTGTTTTTATTTCACTGCTGGGCCAGGGCACTATATGGGGGCTATCTAATGTCTGGGGGCACTATGGGGACTACCTGAACTATCTAAACTACTGGGGGCACTTAATGGGGCTATCTACACTACTGGGGGCATTCAATGGGGCTATCTAAACTACTGGGGCATTCAATGGGGCTATCTAAACTACTGGGGGCACTCAATGGGGCTAACTAAACTACTGGGGGCACTCAATGGGGCTATCTAAACTAATGGGGGCACTCAATGGGGCTATCTAAACTACTGGGGGCACTCAATGGGGCTATCTAAACTACTGGGTCACTACATGGGGCTATCTAATCTACTTAGGGCACTTTCTGAAGTAAAGTGGGCTATCTAACTTCTGGAGGCACTATGGGGGCTATCTAAACTACTGGGTCACTACATGGGGTTATCTAATCTACTTAGGGCACTATCTGAAATAAAGTGGGCTATCTAACTTCTGGAGGCACTATGGGGGCTATCTGTACTAAAGGGGCTATCTAAACTACTGGGGGCACTCAATGGGGCTATCTAAACTAATGGGGGCACTCAATGGGGCTATCTAAACTAATGGGGGCACTCAATGGGGCTATCTAAACTACTGGGGCACTCAATGGGGCTATCTAAACTACTTAGGGCACTATCTGAAATAAAGTGGGCTATCTAACTTCTGGAGGCACTATGGGGGCTATCTGTACTAAAGGGGCTATCTAAACTACTGGGGGCACTCAATGGGGCTATCTAAACTAATGGGGGCACTCAATGGGGCTATCTAAACTAATGGGGGCACTCAATGGGGCTATCTAAACTAATGGGGGCACTCAATGGGGCTATCTAAACTACTGGGGCACTCAATGGGGCTATCTAAACTACTGGGTCACTACATGGGGCTATCTAATCTACTTAGGGCACTATCTGAAATAAAGTGGGCTATCTAACTTCTGGAGGCACTATGGGGGCTATCTGTACTAAAGGGGGCTATCTAAACTACTGGGGGCACTCAATGGGGCTATCTAAACTACTTAGGGCACTATCTGAAGTAAAGTGGGCTGTCTAACTTCTGGAGGCACTATGGGGGCTAAATGAACTACAGGGGGCTGTCTAAACTACCGTGGCACTACAAGGATTATCTGATCTACAGGGGGCTATCTAAACTACTGGGGCACTACAAGGATTATCTGATCTACTGGGGTTAGTATAGGAGGCTACCTAAACTACTGGAGGCACTAGGGGGAACCATTTAAGCTCCTGGGGGCACTAGAGTGGACCGTTTAAGCTCCTGGGGGCACTATAAGAGGTATTATAATTACTGGGACCATTACAGCGGTTCCTTATTATTTCTGGTAGCAATACTGGAGGCACTATGGGAAAAATGATTTCTATTATGGGGAATTATTACTACTACCAGGGGTACTTTTGGGGGTGTTACTATTAGTACAATATGGGGGGCACTACTGCTAAAAGGGCTACTCGTGGAGCATTATCACTATTGGGGCACTATTACTAATGAGGGCACTCTGGGAGAGAATTATTAGTATCAGTGGGACTTTGGGGAGCACTGTAACTATATGGGGTCCTACCTATATGGCACTGTTATATCTACAGTATAGTATTGGGGAGTGCAGTGGGCACAGTATTTTAGGTAGCAGCAGGATAACAGAAAAGTGGGTAATCTAAGGTGTCTTTGTGGCAAACTCTGCAGAGAGAAGATGTGGCTGAAAGAACTCATCATGGCGGTGTGGGCCAAATAGAGAAGATGAGAAAAGAGAACATCTACATCAGGAAGACGTCACTGGACTTAAGAGGTATGTGGTAATGTGTCATCTTGTACATTTGGTAATGGTGAATGTAATGTCCATCCAAATATGTGTCACCTATTTCTTCAGCAAGGACTCGCCGGTATATGGTATGGTTTATTATGTCTGTAAAAATTTTGGGCCGTCCATAAATTTTGGTTCAGTTGTCCAGAAAATTTTGAAAGGAAGGTTGGCAACCCTGATACACCGGGACCATATCTTGCTAATAGGCCAGCAAAGGGCAAACTATGTTCATGAAAATGTAGTAAGGTTGATGTAATGGGAAGCCTCTAAATATACTCCACTAGTTCTAAAAAGTAAACCCCTGTATTTGGATCAATCAAAAAATCTACTGTTCATGGTTCATTTGCTTCAACCATTAATTTTGAATACGGAGCCTTTCTCAAAATCATTGAAGGCTTCCATGCCTGCATTTGCTCTGCAATGTATAGTGCAAATCAAACGGCATTTTCTTGTTTTTTAAAAATGAATGTGCTATGCCCGGCGGAGGCTTCTGTCAAGCAGTGAAAACGTTGATGTCACAGGTACTCATGTATGTTCGTTAGCGCTGCTCTATCCTGTAAAAAGGGTAGGGAAGGACTAAATTCGCCACATTACTCCAAATCTGATATTTTATGCTCCCTTTTTGAAAAAAGACATGACAAATTTATTTAATTAAAAAAAACTTTAATACTATAGTATTAAAACATTATTTAAAAAAAACTCATATCTCAAACAGTTCTCTGGTGAATGACCCAGCAGGCCTTGTGGAGTTGGGCCGACCCTCTCCACGGTCATGAGCCTGATACAGCCCAGTATGAGTGGACGTGGATTGACCACTCATTTGGGGACCCCGTTGACTTGGAGGCCAATCCTGGCTGTACAGTGGGGGTGTTGCAAATTGTAGGAAAGAACCCGATGGTTGAGGACTGGTGCTTGTTGACTGCATCCAAGGTGTCCCCTGGATGCGCCACTTATATTGGTCCACAAGATAAACTAATTCTGCCGGATCTTGAGGCAATGAAAAAATGTGCAACACCGTGTTCATTAGAGACATAAATTGGGGATGACGCTCCTGGGGAACACGGTTAAGAAATGCGGCCAGTGACCTCAACATCACTTCTTCTGCAGTCTCTGAATCATTTTTCTTCAGATATTCTAGCACCTGACTGTCAATCATGGCCCTGGTTTGTGGCTGGGTTTCCACTGGCACATTTCTTGACCTACGCCGTGCTGCAGGACGGGAACCAGAATACTGTCGTGTTTCATCTGGTGATGTTGTCGGTGGTTCTGGATTGTCTGTTTGGCTGTCGGTTTCTGTGAGGTTCTGTTCTAAAGCCATAGGCGGACTCGGATTAGGTATCTGAGTTTCATCAGAATCAACTGACCGATGCTCGTCTTCAAGATTGTCTGTAGTGCTGCATTTCAGAATAAAAGATAGTCATTACTATACTATTATTTTAAAAAATGAAAATATATTTTTTTTAACGCTAAAATTAATTTAAAATGGTTTTACGTGCCTATTGTTTGGAAATCTTCCAGTAAAAAATTTCTTTAAGAACAAAAAAAAACATGCCTACATCACAAGTGCAGCAGCGGTGGATTGGTAAGGTAAGTATAAGTTCTTTTTCTTTTAAGCTTGTTTATCAATTAAAAAAAAAAAAAAAATCACCATGGCAGTCTACATGCCCTTCCTTGCCCTGCACAATTTAGCGCAGGGCAAAGGAGGGCATTGGAGCATAGGATGATCCGATGAAAACATTAGGCAGGCTGCCTGGGTGAAATTAAGTGAATCACCTTGTTCAGCTATGAACACGGACAACTAGATATGAGTGAGCATACTCGTCCAACCTTGGTGCTCGTTCGAGTATTACGGTACTCGTAAGTGATCGCTGCTCGGACGAGTATCTCGCCATGCTCGACGAAATGGCAACTTCCGCATTGTGCATTTTTGGCGCCTATAAACTCAGCCAATCACAAGCCAGGAGACTCTACGGTACACCCAGCATCACGTGGGGCCCTTACATGTCGATAGCAGGGGTTGGCTGGCCTGATCAGGTGACCCTGGAATATACTAGTGACTGCCCGCGGCGCTCGGCTCAGATGCCATCTGGATGTCGTTAGGGATAGAGCGGCTGCGTTTCAGGGACAGTGTTAGGGCCTGGATTTAGTTCTTTGTTAGGGAGGAGTGATCTCCCAAGAACCCAACAGCCCTTCTAAGGGCTACAAGACTTTTTTTCTTTTGTCTCCTGGCTTGGCTGGCTGGCTGGCACTAGTAGTGCAGCTATCGCCATATATAACTCTTTTTTTTTATTGTTATATCTCAGTGATACAAATCCATTGCACACAGCAGTGTGGAACCATTCTGTGTGTCACAGTTTAGCTGTCCACTCACTACAATCCGTATTTTCTGTCCAGGTGACACTTTCTGTACGTCACTTAATCCAACAAGGTCTTTTGCTCTCACGTATATAGCTTGATCACAAAATTTTCTGTGCAACATTTGTCTGGGTTGCAGTCAAAATAGCCACCGTCAGCAGGGTGTGAGTTAGGTCTACGATAGTTTCTGCACGTCACGTTAAAAAAAAATATAAAAAAAAAATATATATATAAAAAAATAGTTTTTTTCGTTGTTTTAGCTCAGTGATACGAATCAATTTCACACAGCTGCGTGGAACCATTCTGTGTGTCACAGTTCAGCTGTCCACTCACTACAATCTGTATTTTCTGTCCAGTTGACACATTCTGTACGTCACTTAATTAAACCAGACTGAACAAGTTTGTGGGTTTCAGTACAGCAGGCCCATTTATTTATTTATTTTTATATAATACACTTATATACAGAAAATGTTGAACCCCAGGGCTAAGGGTCGAGGACGAGGGCGTGGGCGTGGGCATTCAATTACTGCAGGGGGCAGAGGCCGTGGTCCTGGGCAGGGTGAGACAGTACCTGCTGATGAGGGAGCAGGGGAACGCCGCAGAGCTACACTCCCTAGCTTCATGTTTCAACTTACAGGGACACGTGGTAGAGGACTGTTGAAACCACAACAGTGCGAACAGCTGATGTCGTGGATTGCGGACAATGCTTCAAGTAATTTGTTCACCAGTCAGTCTTCCACGCAGTCCACCCACGTTACCCAAGGGAGCACTCGTCTGGCTCCTCCACCTCAACCTCCTTCCCCCCAGTCTGCCCCCTCCCAGGAAAATTTGGAATGCGATCCGGCATACTCTCAGGAACTGTTTTCTGGACCCTTCCCAGAGTCACAAACCACTTCTCAGGTTGCTGCTAACCTCGTTCCCGATGCCCAAGTTTTCCAACTGTCGCAGTCTGTGGGTGATGATGATGATGATGATGACAATGTTGACTTAGTGGAAGAAGTTTGTAAAGAGGTGTCGGACGATGAGGAGACACGGTTGTCAGACAGTGGTGAAGTTGTTGTCAGGGCAGGAAGTCCGAGGGGGGAGCAGACTGAGGAATCGGAGGATGACGAGGTGACTGACCCAAGCTGGGTTGATAAGCCGAGTGAAGACAGTGCTTCTGAGGCAGAGGCGAGTGCTGCACCAGAACAGGTTGGAAGAGGCAGTGGTGTGGCCAGAGGGAGAAGCAGGGCCAGAGCTGGTGCATCAGCAGCAACTGTTTCACGTAGTGAAGCTCCCGTGGCGAGGCCTAGATGTTCGCAAGTCTGGAGGTTCTTTAAAGAAAGTGAGGATGACCGACGGACTGTGGTGTGCAACCTGTGCCACACCAGGATCAGCAGGGGTGCCACCACTACTAGCCTAACCACCACCAGCATGCGCAGGCATATGAGTGCTAAACACCCCACTCAATGGAACCAAGGCCGTTCACCACCTCCTGCGGGTCACACCACTGCTCCTTTCCCTGTGTCACTCGCTGCCTCTGCTAGTCAACCCCCTGCCCAGGACCCCGGCACGAGCGCCTCCCGCCGGAAAACCACACCTTCGCCTCCACGATCCTCCACAGTGTCCACCAACGTGTCCCAGTGAAGCGTTCAGCTGTCTTTACAAGAGGAAATACAGTTCCACCCACATGCCCAAACCCTCAACGTCAACATCTCCAAATTGCTGAGCTTGGAGATGCTGCCCTATAGGCTGGTAGAGACCGAGGCCTTTCGCAATCTCATGGAGGTGGCTGCCCCTCGGTATTCGGTCCCCAGCCGCTACTATTTTTCCCGATGTGCCGTCCCAGCCCTACACCAGCACGTGTCACAGAATATCATCCGTGCCCTGACCAATGCTGTTTCTGAGAAGGTCCACCTAACCACGGACACGTGGACAA